>JAAMPD010000667.1:0-40795 GCA_025266255.1 Trissolcus basalis | reverse complement strand
TTTCGATTGCACATGCACAGGTATTGTTCTGCTTCCAGGCCAACAGTCGAGATGTACAAAATTTCGCTCCTTACTTAAATAAACCCCCCGTCTTCACTTTGTTAGACATTCCAACCGTTTTTTTTTTTTTTTTGTCCTTAAACCAGACGCCAAGTTATTCGGAGATAAAAAGATTGATTTATTTATTCCCCACTTCTCGGAATCCATTCAATACTGAAAACAAGACTTTTAATCGTATAATCAACATTTTCGCAATTTTTTCTTATTGTTTTCTTTTCTTTTTTTTTTTTTTTTTTTTGCTCAAGAGTAGTGTTTGATTTTATTGCATTTTTCGTGCAATTGAAAACGACTTTGCATTTGAATTCATTCGTAAGGATTTTGCTAAATAAAATGCACGCGAAACGGGTTTGCAATGAAATATAAGTCTGGGGTAAGTGAATCCGTGAGTTTTAATGAATTTTAAAGCCGATTCCCCGGGCGAGTAAACGCGTACGAGAGAGTAATTGTTCATAAAACTTTTTGTATCTTTCTTAATAAAAGACGATGAATTATAGTAAACGAATATAGTCCCGAGGTTTATTGAACCTGAAAAGATATACGAGGTTTTACTCGTCATACACTCTGTAATGTTTTTTACGACGTTTTTTCTTTACTAACCACTTTTTGTCGCCGGTCTGAAACGTTTTTAATTTTGAATTAAACGAAATGAAGTTTCCGTTTAATATTCTCTGTATACTTAAAAATTTAACACAACATCTGAAAACGACCCGTCGCTCATCACGGGTCATTAAATTTGATCTGAAAATTCATCACCGCAAACATAAGATGCACGAGGGACTGTTTTTTATTGCATACATCACGTAACAAACGTCGAAAGCTATCAATTACTCGAAAGCCACTCGAGTTTCGCTCGGACTTAAAAAGTCTTTTGCCAAGTGGTAGGGGAAAGAAATAAAAGCGACAGTGCACTCACTTTTTTCCGCTCTCCTGAAACGTGTCAAACTCGACGGACATCTTGCAGCATAGGGCTCGTCTGTTGTGCGAAGCCGAGCATTTGGTATTGATCATGTGGTTGTCTGAAATCAGGCAAAGAAGCTCCAATTAATTAACGGGCTAATATAATGCGGGTCTGATTAATTCAAGCCGCAAAAGATCGCGATAGTCGCGCGCCTGCAGCCGCCCGAACGAAAGGAGGGACGGAGAGAAAACACAAGCGAGAGTCTGGACGACCGGTGCAGCGCGTGTTGAGGTCAAAGGTCGGACGTAGCCCGAGGGTTCGCGTGCTGCTCCCTCCTTCGCCTGTGTCTGCTACCCTTAATCATTAATTCTCGCGATTTCGGCCTTCGTGATGTATGAGGGCTGCGCTCCGTTTCTCCGCCGGCACTCTGGTTCTTGTTTCCTTTTTATTTCATCCGCTTTTTCGTTACATTCGAATCTCATAATCGTTCCTCTTGCGAGATGAAGTGAACTCATACACCTGCTGTTTAATACCGTATCGTCACGTGCGATCAACGGGTTTCTTGCTTGGATTCAAAGTATGCAATTTCACGGGATTAATGTTTAGAAACTGAACGTCGTTCACTTTTTTGACTCAAATTTGATGCCTGGAACTTGATCAAACATATTCATTATTGCAACAATTTTGAATAATGTCTTGAAATTATAACATGATTATAAACAGTGTTTCTCTTTTTTTCGTTCAAGCAAACTATTTCATTGATTTTGTCAAGTTAATTGATGTTTTAAAATTAATACGAACTCTTAATTAACAGCAAACTCTTTTCCTAGCTGTTGTTTTGATAATTATAAAACTTTTGGAATTGTTCTTTGTTATCGGTATAATACGAATCGATACAGTATCCAATTAGGCAAATAATTTAGACTGATTAAAAGTTTCATAAAATGTTACACCACAATAATTAACCTTATAAATAGAAATAATCAAAAAAGAAACTACCCGACAAATTTTTTTCATTACCGGCGAACAAACTCTTATCACGTCTGCGAGAACATCAGGCGCAGCATGAAACACCGTTAAACTTTGCAAACTTTATGAAACTAAAAAATGTTGTAAGCTATATATACAGGATCGACTGAAATACGGTATTTTTAATTTGATCGCGTTCTGATATTGAGTTGAATTATTTCGAACGGACGCGTTAACTTGGTACCAGAGTGTCACCGGCTCGAAATGAAGGTTGATCCTTAATTATGCCTGCAGACGGGCTCCTCCTAATTTATGAGAAACTTACAATAATAGCGCACATAGTGACTTCTAGAGTTTATCGCTCTTCGCGTTCCTGCGAGCAAAGATATTTGGTTTCCACGCAAAATAATCAACGCGACATTCCCTGACGCTCTTTTCGGAGTCTGCCAAATAAGCGTGTCTGTCTTTAGATACCACGCAATCTTACAGTCGAGGTATACGATAATTGAACAATCGGTCTGCGTTCCAACGGTCCACGGGATGCGCGACATTCTTTATTATATTCTCTTCTTATATTCTAGTACCCAAAAACGTCTTACAGAATTCAATGTTAATTTCATTCTGTGAAATCTGTAACATAATAATAAAATGTAAATAATTTATAAAGTTAATCAAGTTCATTTAGTTAGTATTAAAAAATGGGTTAATTAAAATTCTGTTTTATAGAAAAAGATTAAATTCAAATGAAACGAGAAAAAAAGAGACGTTGACCCGATAAAGCAGCAAGGCAAATTGCATCATAATAAATTCCAGGATCAAATTCGCCGGTTTTAGCGTCTACTTTGAGCCGAACTGCAGAGGTGCATCTCATTTCGTTAATATCTCTCAACAAGATCACCGCGCTGACAGTATCGTTCGTACTATCGTTGGATAAATTATCGCACTAATCCGCTAAACGAGGCTCAAGCTAATTAAGGCATGGTTTTACGATTGCAATAAAACGTTGTTTTTTGTTGAACAATTAAATGTCGAAACCAAAGCAACGAAATTATATAGCCGAAAAGAATTACCTTAAATTTAATCTCGTTAATTGAAAAGTCTCGGGATAAATTTCACCTTATCGAGAGAAATTCCAATATGAAAATTAATTTATGAACTTACTCGTGAGATTTTGAAATTTCGGATCCTCCTTGTCAGTGAAAAACCAGGTCTGAAACAGTGAAATAAAAATGAAAATGAATGCATTGTCTTTTATGAAAGAGGAAAAATTAAAATTACAATTCTACAAAGCGATTTATCTTTGAAACGAAGCTGTCACAAGATTGATATTCTCGGAATGTCACACGGGAACAGTGCGCTTTGATCTAGAATTGATAATTCGCAAGAATGAAGAAAAATGCACGTGGAAAGCGCATGTGATAATTAAATTGTAAATTCCATTCCAGATGTGAGCGCATTGTGCCCTGCCTCCCAGAAACAATTTGCATAAAGAACTGCTAAGAACGTTATTGAGACGCATAAATTGCGGGCCGCTGTTAAGTCTACAAACATATTTTGTGAAATAATAATAGCTCTGTCGTGGCGTACTTTATCGTATCCTCGAAAACTGGCGTATGTGTGTGTGTATAAAAGAGCGGGCCTTTATGTCGAAGTGTAATGCAGAGCACATGTTCAGAGATCCTATTTTTAGATCAAGTTTCCATTTGGAACACGATCGAGACCAAACAGTCAGTGCAAGATGAAACCACCCAGTATGAAAAAAAACAGCGTCCTGGACAACGTATGAATTTCATTTCCAATAGTACGTTCGCAAAATGATGAAAGATTTGATTATATATTATCGATATCAAAATGTTGGAATGTTTTACAATACCAACATAACAAGTGTTTGGTTTTAAAATATTACTTTTGTTCGAACGATAGAAATGATGTCGTAAAATAGAACGTTTTAAAAGTAACGACAAACTGTTTAAGTATTTTATAAGAAGACACTAATGAGACATTTATTTTTTGACGAAGACAAAAAATGCAACTTCCAAAAACGGTATTCAGCAAATTGTAAAATTGTCGAGTGACAACGTCCTTCGAGTCTTAAAAAAATGATGAACAAAGATTGGAATCATGATTTGCAAAAAGTAATGCATTATAATTGATAACTACTGAAAAACTGTCGGCCAAGCGCTGATTTATGCGACCGCAAATTATGCGCGGTGACTCGTCCGATCAGCGATATCAAAGGGTCCGAAATAATTGCCGAATTGCGCCATTCGGCTGGCTGCACAATCGCCGGCCGTGTCCTTTTAATTATGTCTGTCGATCGTCACGATTGTGCACAAAAAAAATACGCAAAACCTACGAACTTTCCGCACCGATATCCCGCGCCAATTAATGCATCCGCGTTTCTTTCGGGCCCGACTTGTTTTTTCGGCGCCGCGGCGGCTCGTTAGCAGAGTTCGCGTCGGAACTTTTCTTCCCTCGCTGACGAGTCCATCGCTCGAAGTCTGCATTTTTTTCCCTCCAGCGTCTCACTTCAAATTCCGTGTGTTTTGTCCGGAAACGTCGCGTTGTTTGCCGTCAAAACTTAATCCGCGAATCGGCCGCGTGTAACTGAATAAATTACTTTTATGCTTCTCGTATTTGGCAAACAAAGAGTGTCGAGATAAATTTGTCCCTCACAAAGGATCCGGCTGACGTTGACGTGCTGGGTTTTAAGCTCCACGAAACGCGTTTGTTATGCAATTCGCGCCTGCATTTCATTTTTGTTTGTTTTTGTTTTTTGACAAAATCGTACAGGATGGAAAAATTAACGTGTCTCATTTTGAAAAATACATCTATATGAATTTATAAAATTGCAGATAACAAATCGTGCAGAAGTTTGTAAATTGTGATGTACAAAATGTGTCAACGTTTTTTTTTGTTTGTTTTTTTTTTTACGTCGGACAAATTTGTCGAGATATTGAAAAATGGATCATGATTGTCAGAAAGTTGGCGTCATGGGTTTGTGACTGTTCACCTCACTAAAACTTGAGAGTCACGTAAATCCTAAGTTTCGCGCAGTCAGAAGTGCTTTTTATTTTTCAACGCACGAAACAAATCTTTCCATGCTGTTACCTTAATACCGCGTTAAGCCACGTGAATTCCAAGAAAAGAAGATAAATAGTTACGGAAACAAAAGTTTTAATTCTAGTCTTATCCTGCTGAACTTTCGATTAAAACACGAATTGCACATTTAAATCCAGTCACATATTTCTCTATAAACTTTGTGTCACCGCTCGAAGCCAGAGATCTGTCATTGGGGGACTGTATGTATTCAGAAATTCAACTGTCAAAACTTGTGCAATCGCAGAATTCAAAAGTTGATAACAAATTTGAAAAATGTTCCCCCGGTTGGAATGACGGTTAAAAAATTCTTTGACACATCAACTAATTAAAAGAGCACCAAAACAATTTTATTATCCGTCACACAAAAACCCAGTACGTAATAAAAAAAATCTGACGGAACACCAAAATGAAATATCATCCAACAGTAGGTATCATATTCTGTGAAGACGTTGAACAGAACCACGCACTTCATTAGACTATGAAATCTGCCGCAATCATCCGAACGAAATCCGCACCCAACCCCTTGGAAAAAAAAAAAAAAAAACCACGCAAGGCCAAGCAAAAAATTTGCCCGGACTATTATGAGTCTAAACCTCAATTAAACCAACAACAGAGCACATCTAATCAAAATTAAATTATCGACGCTCGACGCGGGATTGTTCGCTGGCCCCTCGGCGTGATTTATCATTACTCATTATAACCAAACGATTTTTCGTTTTATTTAGCGGTCGAAAATTTCCGCGGAGGCTAATTTATCGCTTCGGAATTCGAGTTACGAACTCAGGTAGCTATTTTTGCCGACGTGACAGTCTTTGCGAGAAGCGACAGAAAAAAAAACACCTCTGGAAAACGAGTTTGGCGGTCCTTAAAAAAGAATAGAAGAGCAGGTAGCTCTCTCGGCGGTGTTAGGTTTCTTCAAAATTGGTCAAGGGTCACGGTATTGTTTGGGTGATTAGTACGTCATAATAGCCGCGTTAATACGTTTTCTTAATAATCCGTCTGGCCTGAAAGGGCAGGTTATTTCGCAGTGCGACATTTACGAGCGTGCAGGCATTGTGTAAGTTGCGTGCATTATCGCAGCGGTATCACCCGGCGTGCCGTTAATGGATGTTAACGCTTCCAGCTTGGACCGACACACAAGGCCACTTTTTCGCGTGAAAAACCCAAGCAGAAGTTAAACATTTGTAGAATCAGTATAACGTCGGTTGAGTGTGAAAAAAGCTAGCCCCGTTGGGTGTTAAATTGCGATCATTTGCATCTTTGATTAACAAGTTTCCTGGGGGTTTAAGGGTGCTAATTAATTGATTTGAGGTGTACACCGATGAAACTTGAGCGTTGTTCTAGACGAACGAGTTCGATCAGATACGCGCCGGAGATACATTTTGATTGGGAGTTAATTAAGTTTGATAATATCGGTGATCGCACGAGATAGCGGGCTCGGAGAGTTCGTTCTCTCTGGTTTCCAGAGTTTGTGATTAATTTGAATTTGTAATTTGGACGTTGAGTCTTTTCTAGCTAAATAAATTTAGCAGTTAAAAACACGTTAAGTCCACCAAATGAGATGATAAATAAAGGCATTTCAGTGTCTGTGAAATTGATTTCGTCAAATTGTCACCTTTCAAATGAATATGTAGGTATAAAAAAAACATTTCACGAGCATCACCAAGGCTTAATGCTTGAATTTGATTAATCATTTATTCCGATTTCTTGTCTACGGAGTGAGATAAGAAAAAACTAACACGGAAAGAAGAAAAAACAAGTCTTACACCTCGAAAGGAATGCTATTAGATATGACATGTTGAGATACGCTTTCTATCGTCTCTGTTTATCATCACACATGTTCATTTTCGATTCACGTTTTTCATACATCGTCACACACTTGAGAGTCAGAGAGAGTGATTTCAGTCTGGGCCACTCAACGTGCAGACACATCTAGTATGTTGCGAGAACTGACGTACAACACAGCAACACTTGGACATCCATCCCAAGTCGGAAATATAATTCTACATGAAACATCCACGTATGAAGGAGTCACTTGAATCCAAAAAGCCTCTTTTTATAACATCTTGTTCGAAGTCCGATCATTTTATCATCACCATGAAAACGACAATAGCTGAAAATACGATTTCCCATTTTTCTCTTTACGAAGCCGTATAAATAAACAATGGCCTTACAATAAATCCAGCTTCAATAAACAAAAGCAGGCACAAGAGATTTCTCTCGCATAAAAGTGGGACAGTATATTGGAGACCCGATAAATATAGGTATAGCTGCAGCGAGAAACGCGAAATTGTTCGGCTGGATTATCCATCATAAAGCATCAAGAGCCATGATGATTTTCACGCTGAGAGTCACCTTCACCTATTAACCCCACCGGAGGAACACGTCGTAAAATTAATCCGCTTGCTCGCAAGTGTCGACGGTCATAGGAGAGGAAATAAAGACGCGATAATACCGAGGATGGTTTGACGCTTGGACGTTCGGATATTGGTATCGCTTAATTAACGGAGAGGAGAAACAAATGAAAAGCGAGAGCAGATAATATTCGAAGGCCTAAACCTAAAGCAGCGTTCTGGTCGTCGTTAATGCGCCAGGTCGGCGAGATCGGAGGTGAGCCGTGAGATCTTCCCACGAGCGAAACACCGAAACGGCTTTTATTATTCGCCGCTACGTCTTCTTACTCCGCTGAAAAGGGGGAACGTGGAAAAATATAAACATAGATCTCAATGTTTCGCAGCCAATAGAATACGTACGGGCCGAATTTCCTGCGAGCAACGGGCTCGATTCAGCCACGACCTCACCCGGCCGTTTTCGCCAGCCAGTAGCTGATGATTATCTTACGACTTTTTTTTTTTCTATCGCGAATCAAAAAGTTTCGGATCGCAGCACGAAGGACGAAGCCAGATGATAGACTCGTCGTTGAGCCACGTGCTTTTGGTCTGGTGGGAATCCGCGTGAAAGTGCAACGCAGAAGTTACGTTCGGAATTACACGCGTTTTTGAGCAGCAACAAAACCAGCCTGTGATTATCCTCTACTCCGTAACGACTTTGTTCAAACTCCAAAACGTACCTAAAATCATTTTCAAACTGTTATTAATGATACGATTCAAGTGAGGTGCAGTCTGATAGATGAGATCATTGAGAGAATATTGGTTTTTAATTCCATCAGTTTGTGCAAAGTCAAAACAATAAAACTCACGCAAAGCTTTGTTGACTCAAACTGTTTGCACTTTGGTTCAAACGGAAACGGACAGAAGTTTATCTCGACCCATCACGTTCCTGCCTCTTTGTTTTCCCATTCAAATTAGCGCGAGCAGAAACGCAAACGAACTGTGCGTGTGCACTTTTAATTGACACACCGAAACCAGGAACGAACTTTTTGCTATGTAAATGCAAACACACGGGATCATCATTAGATGCTTTTTACGTAAGACTCATGTTTTCATAATTAAAGTGCCCCATCAACTTGACACTCGAGAGAGGACGCTTGTTTTAAATTTCCGCGGAAAACTCTTCTCCGTGCGCTGCGGAAAATGATACTTTCACTTGTTACCGCTGTCAATTAAACAAATTCTTGCTCCTTAAGATTTTCTCTGCATAATTATATACAACATTATTAAAACTTTATCGAACCGTTATTTGATATTAAACAAGAATAAAATACTCAGAACGGAAATTTGCAAAATCCGACAACGGCGGGAATACATTTTTTAGTCAATGAAAAAGAATTAGAGAAACAAAAATGTACTTGGAGAACAGATGATAGGAATATATTTATTTGTGAGTGTGTTTTTTGTTTTTTCTAAGATCTCAAGATGTTTCTGCGGACCGTGAGTGTCTGTTTGATCGGGAACAGGTGTTCGGGCAAAACGAAAACTCTCGGGTCATCCGCGCCGAAGTGGCTCAAAATCTGTCGGACGCGCGCAACTAGACGGCCAATTGTGCCACACGATTTACGTCGCTCGTGCATGTGTTCACGCTTTCTCACGTGCACTCGCGTGTGTTCAACGAGGAACTTGATGAGCCCGCGGCGTGGGAACACGATTCACCCCGTCCGTCCCTCATTGTCTCTCCGTCTTCGTCCACTCGAATGTTCTTTATCTACATCTGCTTTTTTTCTCCTTTACTTTTTCCACCGGCCTTTTTTTTCAAACCACCTCCTCTCTTGCGCGTGCTCTTTTTCTTCTAGTTTCTACTGCTTTCGAACTTGCGCGATATTATCTACCGACGCAACTAATTGCACGCACTCTTCACTGGCCCTGAGCTTCATTGTAACTTCGTACCAACTTTCGACTGGTGAGATATTGTATAACCCTCAAACTATTCAACAAAAATAATCTTCCAAACTAAAAACCATCCTATACATACGACCTGGAACAAGTTCAACAAGATGACAGTTTAACAAGTTTGACCGAATTATTTATTTTACTTGTTTTGGTTAAATGATAATGACAGTTTTCATTGACGAAATACGACGAGCTTAGATTTTGTGAATGACCTTAAAAACAGGTTGTATTTAAGAATATGTAGATGCAGTCAGGTGAACCCTTAAGTAGATGATACCTTTCGAACGTGAGCGCCTCTGGCATGGACAAGCAGGCTACAGAATTGCAGCTCGGTTTGGTAATTAGGTGAATAGGTCTGGCGAGCAGAAACCAGTGTTGTTGCTTGAATGAGAGCTCCCCTACTTCGAGGAGACGAAACAAAACGTATCGAGCGATAAGTCGTTCCAAGTTGTGCCACTGAGAGATTTCATTGTAAAGCTTTCTCGAAAAATGAGAATTTCAAACCGACGAAATAAGCGCCCACAGTGCTTTGATAAATTGTACATCAATCATACATTTCAACTCGACGATCCCATCTCAATTTAAATCGCATTTCAAACGTCAAAATTTTTGTATTAAAAAAAATCCGATCCAATACAATATTAAATGAGTTTGCATATCTCTTCGCGTTTTTCAATCAATCGAGAACTGCTGTTGACAGTTCGGCTGATTTGACTACGGAAGATATACAATTATCGGATTCCCGGAATTGGGCAAACTAATCTAATGCACAGCTTCGTCTCGTATACAGTTTGGTTGAAGGAGAAACATAACTCGGGGCGTTTTCAAAATATTTTGAAACGGTCGGTTACCTGGTTCTTCGCAAGCTGGAACCATGTGTCGATGATGGCAGGCAAGCGTATATTATGATTGCTTCGGGTAGTTTTAACACTCAGGAAAACGTCA
Source organism: Trissolcus basalis (assembly GCA_025266255.1). NCBI lineage: Eukaryota > Metazoa > Arthropoda > Insecta > Hymenoptera > Scelionidae > Trissolcus > Trissolcus basalis. The sequence goes on along the minus strand of JAAMPD010000667.1, from coordinate 30,535 downwards.
TCGAGGCTCGTGGAAATGGGCACCATGGTCGCCGTCGCCACAGGGGGTGTTACCGCCGTGTCGCCGCCGATTATGCGACGAATCGGCAATCTGACAGCGCCATTGTTGCCGTTGAATACGTCGGCAACCTCTTCTTCAGTCCACTGCAAATGTTAATTAAAAGATTAGTTTCCAGAACACGAACGGTCCGTGCGAGAGAGGATCCTTAAACTTGGCTACTGAAATTCTCGGCCTCTCAATCGCTAATTAAGAAAACAAAAAAATGAAATAAACGTTTTTTTGATTTCAAGTCACGTTTTATGGGAGAGTTTATTTCATCTTTCATTTCCTTTAACGCGAAAGTGGTATTGCACGATTGCAATTAGCTGCAAGCAAGAGGAGAAAAGAAAAAAAAAGTCAGAAGAAAATAAAACTAAAAGGAAATTGGATGGCTTGTGAATATGACCAATAAAAATGATGCGCGATTGTTCGTTTCACTCGGTAGCAAAAGGGCGGAACAAAAAAAGTCATGCGACTCATTCATTGATTGTGTGTGCACGAATACATTTGATCGTGCCATTCTAATGTCTTTTGTTCAAGACCCGAAAAGGCGAACAAATATTAAAACAGTTATACGATATTCAAAATACATATTGTTTTGTGAATTTAATTTCGTCCCCGTAATTCTGAATTCTTATCTTTCCCGGCGTTTAATATGCTGAATTCCCCCATTGTTTGTTATCTTATTAAGAGCACACAGCAGTTTCCAGTTGGCTCCACATTTGCATAGCAAAAAGACGTCTAATTACATCATATTGCCGACAGTTTGATATTTTATTTCAATAAGCAAGCGTAAATCAAGCATTTCTATTTATATCAAACATACTAATTGGATATGTTTGTTCTGGCTTTTTCGTTCTGTCAACGCCGAGAGACTGATGATGAAAACATTTTAAATGAATTTTATTACACGTTTCATTATACTTATTTAAATGTTTGGCATCCACGTTCAATTCCAAGAAAATAAATCAGCATAACGAGTTGTATTGATGTATCACGTTTCAAGGCTCAATTACAGTATTGCTAGTCGAAATTCAAACATCTGTTTTAATTAAGCCAAACAAATATAATTGCATTGATTTACAAACTCGCACGACGGATTAACGAGCGTAACTATTCAATTCTCATTTTACTACTGTTACACAATGAGCGTGCCATTCGGCGCATTGTATCAATGAACTTCTTTGCCAAAGAGCCTATGGCTTCGGTATTAACAAAACCCACATTCGCTGAATTACAATTTCACGCTCCCGAAGTTTCATCTCGCGGCGCATTTAAATGTTACATCCAAAACGCATACGATTTAAACATACCAGTGCATCCGCACTCGGGCTCATTCTCATAATTGCATATTCGCGTTCATAAATACGATCTATCAAATTTCATTGTTGTATGAAAAATTTCACATCATTCAGCACTCGTCCATTGTCTTTATGCTCTGTTGCATATGACTTTTTTCTAGGCCAAAGAAATATTTTTTTTTCTCGGAAGGGGTTCATTTTATTGTTTCCCGCTTATTTAGTACAGGAAAAAATTTTCATTAGGTTTTATGAGCGTTTGAGAAAAAAAAAAATTCGTCGAAATTGGAATTTACTTTTATAGTCGGATTATTCGGTATACTCCAATTTTCAGTTTCCGTGCGTTTCATTTACTTTTTTTTTAGCTCCGTACAGTGCGCGCAACATCGAAAATGATAGCTGAAAGTTCGCTGCAACTGTCATATCAAGAAATATACGTTGAACGGAACTACTCTGTTACACATTTTATGTGACCTTTCAACTGTACAGACTTTTTTTTAACCGCGTTTATATTTCACCGGAATTCATTTCAGTTTTACGATATTAAAACATCAATAACGTGTTATTTCCCGTTGATACCAACGTTCAAACGTTTACTCTAATTTTATTACACAGGATTCCGTTGCAAAATTTACTGGCCAAACAATTCCGAAGTCATTGAGTTTTAACATACACATTTTACTGTTTAATATCTCAAACAAAATGCGTTTTATTTTTTACGACTTAGACGAAATACCCAAACAAACGTTATATAAAGCTGATTATTTATGAATTTCCCGACGAAAGGTGACATTTCAATTTAACTTGCTTCAACTGTCACGATAATTCACGCTCTGACGTTTGAACTCCAATAAATTTTGCAGCAAAGTACAAAATTAGAAAAAAAACGCCACAGGAGCGCGTTAATTTTTGCAGTTGAAAGCATGTGCTGTCCGGCGAAACATTCATCTTTGGCTGAAATTCGTGATCTGCATCCGTAAGTTTGCTCGTATCGGTCATAAGTCACTTGGCGGTGTGCTTCATTAAGCCGGTAATAAAAGTAGCCGTGGCACGACACGTCGGCAGAAAGAAAGAAAGAGAGGTTTCACGCTAATTACAGAGCTCGCTATTAACCGCGACACTGACTAATTGCAATTTGAAACGGACGTCACCTGGCGGGGCACAACGGCCTGATACAGAAGGATGGTCGCGTACGCAGTCGCGAGGATGAGTGCGAGTGCCTGCAGACCCCGTTTCGTCGGCAAGACCCGGGGCATTATTTTGGACCCCGAGGCCGGGCCCGAATTCGGGCCCTTGCGCCCGTCCGTGTCGCCGACTTGTCCAACCCAGTCGAGTCTTAGCAGCAGCCACTCCACATCGTCTTTCGACTTTTCGGCGCCGGTCATAACAAATGACGAGCCTCCAGAATCCAATCTCCAGTCCGGGTTTCAATCACAAACTCCGATATTCCACACGGCAGCTCTCAGATGCTTTAGCGTATCATTTTCGTGATGCTAAAATGTATCGAGACCGCTCTGAACTCGCGACAATCCATTCAACCGATTTCCATGCTCGGAGAAATTTGCACTAGGCCGATGACACATTTACATTCGCCTGGCTGACATTTCTCGCGCGTAACACTTGTTGGTTGTTCGTCACTTTCAAAACCCGGAGATATGGTGCGGGTCTGTCGGCGCCAAGGGTTCGACAGTCCTGGAGGAGCTGGACGGTTCACACAAAACACGTGACACGAGCGGTGGCAAGAAGAATTCGGAAGACGCGCAAAACACGAACACAACCACCTGCTCGGCAGCCCGACAGACCACCGACTGAACACATGGACCGGTTGCCATATGTAAACACTGCCGCAGTCGGGCGCAGAGAGAGAGAGAAAGAGTGGCGGGATAACGCCGCTTCCCCTTCCACCGTTGCGAGAATTCGATCGCAACGTCGAATTTCCTTGCCGACACGCCAGCCAGACAGGATGCCGGCTGTCCAGGCGCCAGAGATGGCACACTAGGAGTTATCTGCAAAAGTACCAATTGATGCTGTTAGAACTGTCAGAAATATTGGATCGGGTCGATTTGAAATTCGTTTTAAGTACGAGGAATAACTCACGTATTGGAGTTTGTCTTTCAAGTGGCATGTTTTGATGCCAGTATTCGAGTCAGTTATTGTGGATAAATTTGGACGTTTTCTTTTTAACGTTTGAACAATTACACGAGTAAATTTAGTTCAAGTTTACTTTTAGATTATCAAAATATATCGTTGGCTTTTGAGAATTAGAAATTATGGATGGAACTTGATGGTACATGGAATTTGACACTGTGGGGATGAGAAATTAATTGAAGACTCGGTTGACGTACAGATGAGAGTGTGTTCTCTTCAAAGAGACTATTGAAATATTCAACGGAGGGGGTTTAAGAACTACATCTGACATTATCTGAAATGTTAACCGCACATACGAAGTGTCTATGCAGGCATGATTCCACTAATGTTTCAGAAACTCTGAAACGTTTCTGAAAGTTTAGAAACGACTCAACCCTTTGAGGTTTACCTTCTCTTGGCATTATTATTATTTTTTCATTTGCAACTCTTTACACTATGGTTTTTGTTGCATTTAGAGATGAATAATAATTATAGAAAAATAAAAATTCGCTTTTGCTCTGGTGAATACGGAAACCGCGGATCAAACGATAAAAAAAATTAAAATGCCGAGCATATTTTCGAAAGTGATGAAAAATTATGAAATTCCTTTCAAAATGATATTAAAAATGAATAATGATCAGAATATTATATTTATAAAATGGCTCGTTGAACAAATGAAAAAAAAGGGATTCAGCATGACCGGTGTTATTGCTGATGTGACATAAAAGCACAATCATATCAGAACATTGCATCGTTGAGATATGACGCCTGTGACAGCTGCAACACATTTTACACTGATATGATACCGATCCATTCCAGATTTTATATTTCATATCGGAACAAAATTTTTCACGATAAAAATTGAATACGATTTTTCGTTTTCAAATTGGAAAAGTTATTAAGGTCTTGAGTTTGAAAACTTACTTTTCTTATAGTCAGCATGTAGGTACAATGCCAAGTCTCATCTCTTCTTAATCTTCTTAAAAATTCTGCGTTTGATAAGTAAGCTTATAGTTTCTCTGATTTTGCATAATCCAAAAGGTGTAGACTCTGATTAATTTTAAGAGTGATTTTCTACTCGTTATGATAAATTATACTAAAATGTAGTATGAAAATGGTGAAAACCTGCAGTTTCAATGTAACACACTCACCTAAAAAATGAAACATGTATGATCAAAAAATAAATATATGATGCAAATGATAATAATGACAGATGTAAAATGAAGAGTAAAAATGATTTAAAAAAGATGAAAACATGCAAAAAAACATTTTTGTTTTCACACACACACGCGCATACGTAGTTCTTAAACTTAACGTAACATATTATAAAACAATGTACCATTTGTCAAACATTGGAAAACCAATTGAAGATAAAAAAATCTAGTAACCGTTGATTAAATGGATACTTGTTTTTACCAACGCTGATTCTGAATTATGTTCTTAGCTTATTTCAGTAGGTGGCGCTATTGGACGTTGTATACTATTCATGGAAACTTTATTTTTAATATCTACTTATACGTATAGTGATTTATAACCACATTTTAAATAAATGAATTTTTCCAATTTATAACAAAGTTTTTAAAGATATAAGAATTTGTTCATTTGTAACTATCCAACTTTTCTGATAGAGTAAATTAAAAATATTATAACATCTGCTATCAGTTCTGTTTATCTTAAACTAATCTAACACACTTATATTTATTCTAATGAAGCATATCCTAGTATAATGCACAAAAAAAAAACACAATACATGTAAATTTGCAGAAGCATTTTTTATTCATTTTTACACAAGTGTTACTGAAAGTATAACGAAGTTCGGTCGATAAATAAAATCCATAAACAAGTACTGAGTCTTGTTCAATTAGTGTGTATCGTCTATTTACACGATTTTGATCAAATTCACTTCAAACCACACAATAACCGATCGAAAAATCTGAAATTCATTCACTCTTCATTTAACTCTCAATTAGGCAAATGCACCAGTGAGTGGTTTTACGCAAAAAATGTTGTTAAACGTAGATTAATAATATAAATTGCCAATATCTATTTGAAAATAATAAAACATTATCTCAAGGATTGTTCGTGGTTAAAAAATAACCAGGTTTCCACTTAGATTTTATATTACTTGATTAATTGATTTTTTCAATGTCATTTCGAAGTTGCATTGAAAATCCAATGAAGGATGAATATTTTTAATTCGAACTAGGCAATATAATCAATAAAGTAATTCGTAAAAACTATTTTAAACAAATTAATCTTAAGGAATATTCATGTTTTTTACTTTTTTTGTTCATATTCAGAAATGATCTCTCAATGGTACATTCACCTCAACTGGAGTCATTTAGGTAAAAAAAAGTAAAATAAAAAGAAATCCTTTTACTGCATAATTACAGATAGTAAATATAAATACCTAAACTTAATAAATTAGATGAAAAAATATCATCGATGTACAAACTATTAAATCGTGTAGTTTGACTTTTTTTATATTAGATTTGATATAATTTACAATTATCGACAAATATGGGCCGATAATGGGAAAAAAAATCAGATTGCAAATGATTGCAAAATCATGCGTGAAAACAAAAGTGTATAATACTGATTACGTTACAACGTTTTAGCTAGCAGTATTTACATTTGTACAGATTCAAAATGTGTTAACCACACTTGAGAATATATGATCGTAAGTACTCGTCATTATCAAAAGAGATTGCAAAAATTGATTGTAAAATAAAAATATCACCGTTCTTGATTTTTTCTGAAGAACGTGCACATTGTTCATGTGTACTAAACATTCGACGGCGATTTATGAAACTCGTCGACGCAGAAGAACTATGCTGTTGTACAACTTCAGCGCAGGTCCAAGTCGCAGTTTCAGTAATGATACTAAATCTTCTTGCGTCAGCATAAGAAATGCTTCACCATCAATGTTCTGTAAAAGAATACAAAGCATATTAATTATATATCATTAAAAATTTGTTGCAAAATCATTTAACTATTATTTCATGATGAACAATAAGTAGTATCACTCTATATTTAGAAGCATCACCTAAACTTAACTTGAAAAGCCAACAGAAAATGAATCGCGGACATTTAAAAATAACTTGACACACTAATGAAATTGAAACTTACGTGTTTTCTAAAAACGCTTCCAAAGTCTCGACAGTTTGGAACACTTTGTACAAATTTTATGACTTCTTCGTTCGACCAGCGTCTAGGATTTGTGGTTTGCTTAGACACGACTCTATTCAAAGCATTGCAATGCTTAGCCCAAGCATGCGGCGGGTCAGGTGACGGGTTGTAACCCGGATTATAAACTGAATTGTATAGGTCCATCCTAATTTGCTTCTCTGGTAAACTTGAATTATGCGAAGTCGAATTTGTGGGCGAATCATTTGAATTCGAATGTGACATAGATTCTTCTGAGTTTTGACGGCTATAAAAGAAAAAACAGTTTAAATATAAATTCTTTTTACATGCGAGTGCATAAAATAAATATCTTAAAATAAAATGAAATATATCAAGATCCAGAGACATGGTAGTGTTTCACGCCAAGTATTAAAAGAGACACCACCCATATATTCTGCTATGCAAATTTGGGACTTTTGACCCATTGTTATTAATTAACGGATCATTATAGAAAATCTATCTAATATAATTTTTGAAAGTCAACGTTCTTCAATTTTTTATGTAAACGCATAGGTTAGAGTAGCACCGCTAATATAAACCAATGCTTAATTACAATAACATGTACTATTCGTTTTGAAAAGTAACAATAAATAATTTTAAAACACTTACAGAGTCCGTTTTTTGCGTTTCCTTAGAGTGTCATCATCTTCTTCGTCGTTTAATAACCGTTTGCCACATCTATAGAAAACAAAAAAATATTACTTAATGTATCAATTTTCCATATCAGTGGTTAATGTTTGAAGTCATTTACATTTTACCAAGTGATTGATTTTTGCGTTTTAATTCATGTATTTAAAATACATTTCAAGTCAAATCATAAATTGAAATAACATGGAAATAAATGCAATAAAATTTTCAAGTGAGATATACCTATTCGAACTTTCTTCTTTATCATTAGAGTTGTCATCTTCATGTTTTGTGGCACTTCTTTCACTTTTTGTCGTTTTCTCTTCGCTTTTTCTTCGATAGAGATCCATCTTTTCGGTAGATCTCATCATTTTATCAGTCTTGTCTGGTTTGGGCATGTCCGTTGCAAAATCATCGTCAAAATCCATATTCTCATATTTATGGTTCAATCGATCGGTTGGGGTTCGGTTTTTGTTCAGATTTTGAAGCGAGTACGGACATCCTGATGGCGAATTATGGGTTGCGAATTTGGGGCCCTTTATGTGACCTATTCCACGGCAACCAGGTGTCCCACATTCCGAGAACTCGTTCACATTGTCCGCAGCTAAAATGAGTATCACCGAATCAAGTTATTTATTGAATCATAAATATCGACGAATTATAATTAGATTTTGTTTTAAATTTGCTCACGGTACAAGTAACCTACTTTTAGTAAATGAAAAGTCGATTGAAGTAGCATCTTACTGACATTTTATTCAATTATTTTTTCAAATTTGTATAAAACAAATTTATTTAATGAATTATAGAGTTTTAAAATAATCGTTAGTTTAGAACCAGTTGCAATGTCACGATAGACTGGTCAAACAATATATGATAAACACTATTTTTTATCCAACTTGAAGCATAAAAAAATAGACTTTAAAATAATGAAACATTGAATTGTTACGCAATGTATTAGCAATACTTACTCAACGGAGGCTCTAAAGGATGTCCCGTTTTAGCACACCAACCCATCGGGTGTATGTCCGTCGAATCATCATCGACCCAATAAGCATGATTTTCAGGCCATCCATCAAAATGAATTTTCAACCTGTTAAACAGAAGTAAAGCAGCGTGTTAAGTAACGTAAAATCAAAAGTTAGATAACAGTATTTTATACTTTAAATGTCTTATACAACTCAATAAATATTTATAAATAGATTTCTTTTCCTAGATCACATATGCATCAATGAGATCGCACCAATTAGTTGTTTCTCTGCATATAATGAAACTCATTACAACCAACACTTTTTTCAGCAAACAATGCTCCAATTTCCATTTACATTGAATGCTTGCATTCTTTGAAACACTAAGCAACATATAAAAAGCAAACAAACTTACATATGATCTTTGACTTCCTCTACGGTTGCGACGCGGATTAATTGCGGTACTCTCTTATCGACCGCTTCTAATTTCATGCCTCGCTTAAAACCGCTTGCAGGTTTTTGTTTAAATGCTCTAGCAGGAGCTGCCAAAGATCGTGTATCCTTCAAATATTCATCCCAAGAGAATGACTTGGAATCTTTATAACCTGAAACACAATACAATTAATTAGTGCACATTAAGTGATAAGAAGTCCGGATGTTAACACTGAAGTGAAATTAGAATCTTCAACAATAGCTATTAGGATCAATAACACGTACTGTTAGGCGGAGTTAGATTGATTCCATTTTGTTGACACCAACCAACCGGGTGGATGTAAGGCGAAGTTGAATCTGCCCAATAATCGTAACATTTTGACCATGAATCAAAGTGAACGAGAATTCGCGAATCCATGAGACCTGCGACGCTTGCAACGCAGACCAACGATGAATGTTTACGGTCAACTGCTTCCAATTTCATACCAACTCGAAAACCGGTTGGGAATACGGTCTGAAAGATATAAATAATCATTTGAGATTGACATTTATTATTTGTCCGTTGAATTTAATTTGTATTTTATTTCATTTTTTCTACGCAACCGTAACTGGAATTACTGAATATGGTAGAAAACATAACAAATTGTTACTGCGACTCTGATATTTCCAGCAAACTTATTTGAGACTATAATTTGGTACATCATAAAGACTGTTAAGTGAATTTTAATTACATTTTTTGAGAAGATATTTTTTGGAGCAGCAGTGGCTTTGCAGACCCTAAGATATACGTTCCAGTTGAAATTACTGGCAACGTAATTTTTGGGTGGGTTCAGTTTGTGACCATTCTTTTCTGCCCAGCCAACGGGGAATATGTCCATACTATCAGCATTGACCCAAAAATCAAAACTTTCAGAATAGCCGTCGAAATGCAATCGTAATCGATAACCTGTAATTAATTATAAAAAAATTTAATTCAACCAAACTAAAAAAAAAAACGTTCATAAAATGTTTTTGTAGTTAAATTGAAATATCAATTTCTTTTCATGAATGAAAATTGTATGCTTACCAACGATTTCGACAACGGTCAAAACACAATAACGAGACGGGTTGTCCGGATCTATGCCTTCCAATTTCATACCAACTCGAAATTGATTTTTAGTGTATGGAAACGGATCCTTGAACAGTTTAACAGGAGCAGCCTTTGCTTTGGTGAATTCCAAGTACTTTGCCCACGAAAAGCCCAGTTTACCCGTTAACCAAGGATATGGCTAAAAATCAAGAATTGCAGCTTGTTAAAATCTCTCAATTTGAGTTGACCATCATTTGGATTTATCAAGCAAAATTATTATTTTCATTATTGATCATAATGAAAATTTAAAACTCGGTTGAAAGTAACTATAATATTAAATGAAAACTCGTTGAAGTTGTTCAAAGAAAATGGATGAAAAATGAAATCATGAAAATGAATCAGGGAAATAATAAGATGAAAACCTCTCCAACCTTTTGCGCGATAGGATAATATCGTACCCTGGATTCAGTTGGACTTTCTGCTCTTTCATCGTCCATTCCAGTCGTGTCTTTAGTGTCTTCGTCAGTTTCTGACTTTGGCTTCTCTGGAGAATCCATCTTTTCAACCTCCTTCTTGTCATCTTTCATCTGCTGATCTTGTAAAAGTTTTTTACGTTTCCGTTTGGCACGTATCTCCCTGTTGAGTTAAACATAATTTATTAATCGCTAGAAGTTATTTCCTATGAGAAACTACAATCATCAATAACAAAATGAATGAATCGATAACTAAAACTTACTTTAAATCTTTCTCCTTTCGCAAAGCTTGTTGCTTTTTCGCCTCGATTATTTCTGTACAAGATGGACTGCATGAGATGAGACTTTCAAATTCGGAAGCTAAACCATGGCATCCGCATCCTTGGCAACAGTAAAAAGTGTCAGCAGACACAGATCGTACTCGTCGTTCTTCGCCTTAAATGAAAAAATATCCATTTCATTATTTTTTTCTACCTGATATTTCCAACGTTTCATATTTTCAAAGAATCTTATATAAGAAACGTTTCTTATAGCCACCAGATGAATTAGATTCGATTGAATCAAGGAACTCAATGAAACAATGATCTAATTAACTTTTATAAGCCCAGAAGAAACGTAATTATTCAACTTACTTTTCTTTTCACTAGTGCTAGACGTGGAAGACACTTTAGTCGAGTTTTGAGACAAGCAAACGTTTTCTTTATCACCAATGCTGTTGTCCTTGTCTTGCCTATTATCTTCCTCATCGTCGACTTCCATGAAGCCAAACTCGTTCATATGAAACTGCAACAAAATTGTACTATATTATTTCACATAAAAAAAAACTTGTAATAGTGCCTCATTCGACAAATTAATATTAGTACCCCATTAGATTCATCATTTCAATTTAATATACAAATTAAAATAACATATAAAATTAAAATATGAAAATACTGGATTTTCAATTTGATCGAATAAAAAATTATAACAAAATTGGACAAACCTTCATAGCGCAGCCAGAAATTGATCCAGAGCCTTCTTTCCAGTCGACAACTTTTGAAACATCAGCTTCGGTTTCACTTGAGGCCGAACTTGAGTCTTCGCATTTTTTCATCGAAATCTCACTTTTACTATCTTGTGCGCGGTCAATCGAGTTAGTCTTGATTAACTCAATTTTAATGTCATCGTCCATGGCTGGCAATTTTATGAGCTTCTCCTCGCTGGGCACCACTTTGATCAAAGTGATATCATCATTGTTCTGCATGCGTTTATCCTTATCCTGATCCGGCTCAGGACTGCTCAACGTGTAATTCATGTCAAGCAAATTTTCTTGCGGTGATGATTTTCGTAAATTCTGCTTCTTCGGGCGCTTCTCGTTCGGCGCCCTGAGAATGTTACTGATCTTTTTTTTCAATTTAATCTCCGGTGGCGTGAGCTCTTCTTTCTTTGGGATCGGTGTGATCACAGCGGAATCCGGGTTCTCCGTTATTTTTATGCTGTCGGATGTATTGCTGTTACCTTTGCCTGCTCCGAGAAGACTCATCTTCGTAATCGGATGCAATGGTGGCGGATGGGTTGTAGAATTCGTCGTCTTTGATTCACGCAACACTGAAAAATTTTAAATCATTCAATTAACATACTCGAATTATTATTATTTTACTTTTTCATTCTGACATTAACGTGTTTTAAAATTCATCTTGTTCATATTCAATCAAAACTTTTTTTTGTTCGATGACCTCTTTTTTATCAATTCAATATTGTGAATTTATTAATGCAATGATTTATGAAATAAAATTGCAATTGCGTTGAATATTTCAATTTTTAACATGCTTGGACAATTTTTGACATTATTTTTTCATGTGAAAAGTTTGAAAGTAAAAATAAAAAAACGTTGGTGAGAATAAAAAGATTGAGTGAATGGAAACAGGTGCGACAGAAACGCAATGGGCTGTAATTTTACGTTTTTTTTGAAAAAATTGTTACAATTTTAATGATTCGTGATGTGGAGTAATAAATATGAAGAAAAAATGAACTCACTTTGTTATTTTTCATGAATTACACCAACAAACAATTAAAAAGTACAAAGTAAAGCGAGATAAAAGTTTGAACTACCAGCGCACACACAACGTTCACTCTGACTATAGGTTAGGAAATCTTTTCGTTAGGAAGTATTGTCAAGTTTTAGACGCTCGAGAAAGTGTATGATTTTTTAACGAATGAGCAAACATTTTGAGATGATTTTAAATTTGTTTCATTATTCAAAGCATATTTTCACTTTATGTTCACTTTGAGTGACATTATTTATAAGAATATTAATTTTTGTATAAACAATTATACAACATGAATATGCATGAATGAAATTAACATTCATAACATTATTTAGAAGAAATTGTTGGAAATTTAAACAAAAGGTTTTTTAAACTAAAAATCTTTGTTTGACAAAGTTATTTGTTCAAAAGATATACTATTTTTTTTATTTGTTCATAATTTTTAAAATATAACAATAACAATTTTATTGATTATCTTTATTATTTGTTCAAGAAAATTGATATTAACTAATTGTGAGTTGATGATTTTTATTTATTTATTACTGATTAGTTAAATAATGAAAATGGAACGATTTTACGATACTGTGACATTTGAACATGTGATACACTGTTTGAGTGTCAAATTTTCTGTCTCTCTCACTCCATTAAATATCACAAACAATGTCAATTTTAAATGAAAATAACACTTTTTTACATCAATATACAATTCGATCGAATCAAATTATTATTTGTAAAATGAAGTTTTCTCATAATAATCAAACATGAAGTAGAAAAAGTTAATTCGAAAACTTTTTACGCTTTCATAAAAGACAGAATTTTCTTACAAAAAAGAAATTCTAATATTTTTGAATTAAATGCTGATAAATTTGAAACACTATCTAGAATGTTTACTTTCATTCTAGTTCATTTATCAGGTTTTACACATTAAACAAATTCAACTTCTGAACGAAGGTCTGAAACCTTTTAAGGTTATATACCCTGATGCAATTTTCGGTCTTCATTTATACGAAAACGCTAAACAGATTATTCATTGAAATTGTAAATAATTGTTGAAAATGTTATTCAATTATGTTTCTAGATTAGTTTCTCACCTCAATCCGGATGTATAACAAACTTATACGGAAAAGTTTGAGACAACTCTTGAAGCCATGCTTACCTGGCCAAACTTTCAACGCGACTGACCAATTTTCAGATTTGGACTCATGGTCTAATGAAATTTTAATGTTCAACACATTTAGTTAATTTTCTATCGAAAAAAGCTTAAATTTTTACCGTTCAAAAGGACAGATATCACATGATATCAAGACAACATTATAATTTCTTTTCTTTTTTCTGTTCAACGACAAATCTACCATTTTTATAATATATTACTTCATTCATTTGTATCATGTAAATAAATTTATTGATTTCACGAGTAAAACAATATGGATACAATTTTCAACTTTCAGATTTGATTTTCTATCTCAAACTATAATTTTTTATCGGTCATGATATTTTATTTTGATTGTTTTTTTTAATTTTTTTAAGAAATCAACAATAATTAATTATCAAACTAGATAAAAAAGCCTAAGATTATACAACTCAAGATTCCAACGTTTCCATGAAAAAAAGACAAGTTTACTGCATTCAGACATTAATCAATAAATATTCATTACGTTTGTATCATTTTTTAATTTCAATTATGAATCAAGTTTTTTTTTCATTTTTGACTTTTAATCATCCTAAAATCAACAAGATTGTTACTTCTGTTTCATTATAAAATACAATTGTTTATTCAATTTGAGTTATTTATGGACTTCATGGTTATTTTCATTATTTATGAATCAATTTTTATATATTGTAATGAATGTTAATGTTTCTAAACAACCTAAATGTGCAATTACAACATTGGTGAATTCATCCATCTTCATTTACTTTGGAGAAATTGAATACAAACATCGAGCGAAATTATTTTTAATTTACTTGAAACCATAATTTTATACTTCTTTAATGATTTTGCGGTCAAAAATACCAAATTTACCTGACTATTTGCCACTATTTCAAAAAAAAAGAAATAAATGTGAAATGAATGAATATTGATTATTGATTCCACATAATTCCACTTAGCATTGTAACATTTTTCAAACAAAAGTGGAATAGTAACTAAAACCAAAATAAACAAATATATTTCTATTCGAAAACTGAAGAATCCATTTTACGTCCGTCTGCAAGAAACTTTGCACAAACTATAATTCCCAAAAAGAAAAAACTATCACATTATTTTCAAACAAACAAAATTTAGGCAAATTTATTAATCAAACCGAAAATCGTTGATTTTGGAAATGTCCGATGGAAGTAAGAAGAAGGAAAAACTTTTGTTTCGATTAGAAAAACAACAATTTCGACGCGTACATCACGGCAGAGTGCGATCAATATTGCGCGAGAAACAAATTGTGAAAAAAACATTCGCGGAAAGACGAACGCGAAAACGTGCAAATGCCTGACGTTTTTCTTTAATAAACGAAAATGGCGGTTCCCAAACATGAATAAACAATTAAGGGATTTGTCCAATGAACGACTGTTATCTAGGGCAGGCCCAAGCTATGATTAGAGATGGTTGACCTACTTAGTCTAATACGAGAAAAACGCGTGTTATAACAAAGTTTGAACACGTTCGTCGCAAGGCACAATCACTCCCAACATTTTTATACGACTGTCACCTCATTGCATAACGTCTCAAGATTTTGCAGCGTTTGTTTTTCGATCTTAAAAATATCAAATTGTAAAAAGATGCCAATGAAAATAAAAATAAATTATTAAATAAATCACAAGACTGTCGTAATGAACAAGATTATCATTATCATAACCAAACGATTGTTTAAACCAAAAGTTTCTGTTCAATTATCTTGTTTATAGCTCGTGCATTTACCTGTGATTGTTCCTTTGGCATCGTTGCTGTTTGGTCCGTTGTTTATCTTAAGATTGAACATGCTCGGTCTGGGACTACTCGGTTGCGGAAGAACTGGAACTAAAATGTTAGTCATATGTTTGGCAGACGAATTTTGTGGCGCGGTAGCCGCGGTGCCAGCAGCTTGTGGCGAGATGACCGGTGCGATCACCAGCTTTGATTTGCCTAGTTGCGTAGTCGGCAATGCACCTGCTGAAAAATTCAAAGGACGCCATGTAAAAACAAAATTCAACACACAACTTCACTTTGATGAATTAAAATGACGAGTCAAATGAAATGGAATTAATCAGGAAGGACAACAACAACTAGTAATAACTACTGAAACAACAAAAGGGAAAACACTCTGTTGCATAACTCACTGGTGCATAACAAGATGAATTTTTTAACTGAAATGAAACAGTGAAGATGATCAATATAGGATGTGGATTGAAAATTGTACCTCCGGAAACTTCAATGACGTTGCGCGCTTTACTTTTGATAAAGTAAGCGAAGGTGGGTTTCCTGGCGGGCGCATTGGTCTGACTGTTGGTCGCAGCCGAGTTGAGCGGTACAATCTGCGCGGTCGAGGATGTCGATTTCCTGAGTAGAATGTGCTTCTGCTGGAGGATCGGGTTCGTCGCGTTAATTGCGGCGCTTACGTTCGCCGTGTTGATCGGCCGGTACACGATGTGCTGCTTGCTCGGACATGACGCGACCTGGTTCGCACCCTGGATGAACACTTTGTTCGCAATCTGCTGGACGTTACAAGTTTTTCATTATCGTACTTCAACAAACATCATAACAAAGTGCGAGAACAAAAAAAAAGAAGGCAATAACAAACAGTTTACACTTTCAGTGTTTCGGTTTATATTTTGGTTTTTTGTCTCTTTCTCTTTCTCGGTTGTGTCCCGCTTATCTCAGTCACCGATGATAAAGCGCGCGAGGCCAATTAAAGACAATCGTCGGATCCAATTGCAGGCGGAGAGAAATAAAAGGATGAATTTAAATGGGAACAAATTTGTTTGTTGCACCGTGGAGAAAAAAAAAAAAACAATCGTCACGTAAATTGTTTTTTCTGTTCGAAGCGTTGTTGGATTGATAGGCAAAAGATCGGCGGCCGAAAATCGTTGATCGGCTGCGGCGACGTGCGCCTCGCGGCTCCAACTGCCAACTAAATCTATATTTATAATATAAGGAGCAAGCGAGAGGCAGGGAAGGCACGAGCGAGAGCGTAGAACAGCGCGCACTCACACACGCGACTTCCACCTCTCCGTGCTTGACACTTTTACTAACTACCACTTGCGCAGCTCCACCTATACACACGAATTAATCAAACATCAAGGTTGCACGCTTTTCCTCCACCGCGTTCGGTTTTCCCGAATCAACAGCAAATGGCCGGGGCCCGATGATCTTTTTCTCGCATCCGCGCTTCTTTCATCGCCGCCTTGAAATTTCACAAGCCAGTTGCATAATCGCTCGTGTGTCGTCTCGGTGCAAAGTCAGCGCCTGCCTTTTCATTTGGACTCAATTTTTGTTTATTAATCCACACACAATTTTAATTCCATCGTAACTGAAAATTTAAACGTTCACTCGGTCAAAAATGTTTCACGCCTTTGGGAACACCTCAAGTTGTACTTTACAGTCCGCTGTTTTGGAATTGACAAATTGTTTTTGTTGTTCAATTTTTTTTATTTACTTACAGAGAGTTATTTTCGATGAATTGGGCGTAGTTTTGCTTTATCAGCGGCGAATTTTGTGAAACGATGAGAGAGAGAGAAAGAGACGGAAAAGCAAGACGAGAAAGTGAATTTTTACCTGATTGGCGACGGGATTGATGATAGCGGTGAGCTGGGGAGCGCTTTGTGGAACAATTGCTTGATTCGTGGCCATTTGTTGGGTCGGTCGAATGTTGTTCTGCTGGATGTAAAGCATCGACCTGACACCGCTCTTGGCGTCCGAACTCTCGCACTCCTCTATGTTATCTTCCACAAGAATTTCCTCGGCCATTCTAAATAAACAAACGTGCAAAATAACAACGTCAGATTTACTTTCAATTTATACTTTTACATATGCCAATCACTAATCGCCTGGCGTGATCGATATGCTTTTTAATTTTTGTTAATAACAAACATGTTTTGTTCAAGCTGTTTGTGGTATTTGTTTTTCTTTTTATTAAATTGTTGTTTTATTCCAACTGTTTTTTTGTAAACGACGCAAGATGTAGTTGAAATATTGTTATCGAAATAAAGTCGAATTGTTTTTGTCGAATTTTCATTTTCGTATTCATTTTTTGTATGGATGCTCGTTCAATTTAACGATTGCATACAAAAGTTTAGAACAATTGATGGTTTTTCTTTGGTCAAGGTCAAAGTTGTACTTTTTTATCTCAATGAGCAAGAAAAAGAGGAAATTGTTAATGCATTGGCCAGTGTAGTGACATACGCCAAGAAGTTTCGACTCAAGGATTTTACTTGTTTGTTTTTAATCAAAGGTCACGTTGACCGTAAACACAAAATGTTTAAATCAACTGAAAATTTACAATAAACAATCATGATTAAAAAGGTTCAACAAAAAATATTGAATTATGCTTAATCACATTGCTCATTTTTGCTCTATGCAGCGTTGATTGTAAACGTTTCGTCGATGCACCGACAGATGGCGCTGTCCAACACACATCTTTTTTTGGTCAAAGTTTCTTTTATTTTTCACTCGAATCAAAAAACATGAAAATCATTTTGGTCATTGAAAATGTGATCAAAGCAAGCATCTGACAATGTTGTTAAAAAAGAAAAGTTGTTTATTACCATTTGCTCTTCAACAGTCACTGTTGCTATTTCATACGATTTTGAACCGCGCGCCAACAAGAGCAACAAAACTCAACGCTTCGAAATTGTTCAATTTCATATGAAAAAAACAAATCAAAACACTGTCCCGACCTTGGGAAATCCTTGGCAACTGTTTTTCACCATCGGCAACAAATTTTCAGTCAAAGATGATTCGAAATTATTGTTAACTTATCGAGCTACGTTAGCAAGAGATGCGCGAAAACGTCGATGAAATCACAACGAAACTTGACACCCGGCGAGAAAAATGTCGGTTAATTGTTCACTGGTACAATTACGGCGAGATAAACTTGTTCAACACTATGAAAATAGCTGGATTTTTCATAAACAGAACAGTCATCCGACGAAAGAAGGAATCACGATCACGAGCGCCGTGCGACTATGTCGTTTGCTGTGTGCATTTCTTCTGGCTGCGCGGCACTGCTTAAGCTCGCTGCTCATTGGCCGAGAGCGTGCGCGGCGGTTCGGAACAGTGCTGCCAATGTTTCAAGACAAGGACAGACGCTGGCTGTACGTTTTTAATCAAAATGTTAACAATTTTGTTCTACAACTTAACCGATTCAATCAAATTCATAAATTTTGTTGTTGTTTTCACGTAAACAATAGAGAAATGCCGAAGGTGACCTTTGCGCCAAAAGTTTTAGGTTATGAGAGACGCGGACCGAGAGTCTCTGTCTTCGTTTTACAATTGATAAAAAACATAGCCGATGTTTACTTTTTTTTCGCATCGAATTGTTTCATATAGATTTTTTAGTTTTGTAAATTGTTTCGTAAAGAGTATTATTTCGAAAATCATGGCAGTTTGTTAAAACAAAATTGTCTCTAATAATTCGATCTGAATTTGCGATGACGAATATTCATAAAAGTTTTTCACGGACAAACATTTTCGTCTTTTATTTCGATTGAGGGTGAACTTTTCAAATTTTAATTTTTAACGAAAGATATAATTTTCAAACAGAATCAAAGATTTTTCGAATGACAATATTTTTGGTTTTTCTATAAATAAACGTTGACGGTATATTAATATCAAAAGAAGTTCAATGGATAAACAAAAAGCTAACCATAGTGTAAAATCGATCATTTTCTTGAAACGAATTTTCTTCAATCCAAATAATAATTCAAAAAATGTGAATAATGTTACATTTATAGAACACAGTTTAAGTTTATAAGTATGGTATTTATAAAATGAAGTTGTATTTACGTGTTTAGTTGATCCGGTGCAACAAACTGAAAACAATTTTCATGTCCACACTGATCTAGTTGAGCACAATTGTAAACTCTTACTTTGAAGCAAACTTAGATCGCACGGAGCATAAAATATTAGTCCATATAAACTTTACCTGTTATTGGTCGAAAGTTCGGCCAATGATATCGCTTAATTCAAAAATGATTTTGAGTTTTTTATTGTTTTATTTTCAAAATTATTTAGTATATTTTATAATTTCACTGCATAAAAAATATTTGCTTTAATTATCAATTTTTTGATTTTGATAAATATTTTGAAATTTTTCTTTTTTCAGGTTGAGTTTGGTCAAGGCTGGTGATTTAAGAACCATTAGAAACTTTTGGTCAGTATACTACAACGAAATCATCCGGTATCTTTGTCATTTAGATTTATTGTTTAATTTGAGCATGATAAGGACAAAAACAAACAATTATTTTTTCATTTTGATGTACCAGTAAGGACTGTGACAACTCTTTGGTTTCCAAAATTTGTTTTAACAATAGAGTGATATTCTTTTTGTATATAATTTCCTTTGTGTATCCACATTACAAAACGGAGATCAAGTTACAAAATTGAATATCAGCAATAATATTTCAAGATTTGGATTTGAATTGTCAATGTTAAATCTAAAATTTAAATTTCAGGTGTGCCCTCTACAGCACCAAGACTCAGGATGATTGTACCTTATAGCCAGAATTCATTTGCAACAACACAAGTCTTGGTATCAGCAGTGTAAATTCTATCTGGAGCTCGGGCAGATCTCCTTTGAAACTAAAACCTAAAATTGGAATAACATGATCAACCACGTTACTCTTAAGAAAGGTTAGTTATGCATCTTGGTGATTTATCAATAACCAAAATTGTGAATTTCTGGTTGAAATTGTGTTGAAACATTCTTTAAATGTTCCGACATTTTATTTTGTTTGTAAAATTTGTTATTTGTTTAATAGTATTGTTATTGCAATTAGAATTTAAAGAATTTATAGCACGAGATTATCTCGTCACAGATTTGAATGAGTTGTATTGAATAACGGATGTTTTTTGATAAACTTTTCATCGAAACATGATACTTTTATTTGAGGAAGATATTCAAGTCATTTTTTCCGGTTCTCTGATCATAATTTTTTCATAGAAATGAAAAATAATATAAGTAGGAAATTCCCCTTGTGTATTATTTTGCAATATTTTCAAGATTTATTAACGTTTGCAAGCTATTCATATGTTGTTTATAAACATTTTATGTAAAGGAAACTTATTTTTTATATGCCTTTCTAGGCAGACAAATCTGCTACTTTGATCCTCATACAAAACTTAAAACTATATTCAATTAACGAATACCAAACGTTAAAATAAATAATTCAATAGAGGTCATAACAGAAAGATTGTTTATGTTTGCATTTTTTTGTAAACAATGATTCCACCGAATGTGATACTTTTCTTGATCAAAAAACTTTGGTGTAGTGGCTGCCCTGCTTTGATTGATCAGCATCATCACACATGTGACGCGCCTTGTTTTGTTTCTTTCTACACTTCCATCAACAAATTTGCCACAAGTTTCAAAATCAAAATTAAAAACAATTCAAATCCATTTTCCTTTTATGACAATTTTCATCTTCAAATCATAGTCATTTTAAATCATTTCTTCTTTAACAGCATCAAATTAATGTTTGCGTTTTAAATATGGTCGCAACAACGAACAACCGCTCGGTGTGCAGGTGGCGCCACTGCGGTGTGAGAGTATATTGCTACACACTTTTACGCGGCTGCGTTCGATTTGCAGACCAAGCAAGGTGTTAATCTCCAAATTCATTTTCACAATTGTTTATTAACCGTTTTTGTTTGTTAACAAATCTAGTAATCTGTTGGCATGTTTACTGAGACAAAATCTTGACAAAGGTGTGTATGCGCGCAGGCAAACCGCCGTTGTCCGTGTCGGCCAATGAGACCGCAGGATTATCCGACATCCTGAAAAATGACCCTGGTTTGGTCCGATCTAGCTGGCACTTAATTCATGCTTGTAAATTTAATCTTTTGTTTTGTTGTTATTTGGTATTGTTATTTTTCAATGAAAACAAGAAAAGGAATTGGATTGATGACACTCATCAGAATTGTTTGTCACTTGATCTGATCAATCGAAAAAAACTTATCACAATCACGATTTAACCTAACAATGACATTTGTTTATATCTGTTATACATACATCTATAAAAATGAAAACAAAGGTTTTTATATTTAAAAATTGTGAGTACATTAACATCTTATTCTTTGATATCAAAGTGTCAATGACATTTATTATAACAAACTTTTGTTTACTTATGTGCACTGATGATAGGACAAGTTGAATTATTCTCATTATTAGACGATTTATGGAAACATTGAAAAACAGTGAACTCCACAGATTCTTGATTGCAGGTTATAATTTCGGTGAAATATTTCAACTATTATTAATGACATTATTGAAATTGATTTCTTGATAATAACGTTATGTTTAATTGTTTATCATTTCGTTTATGACATTTTGAAAGGAGAAAGAATACCAAACGTGACAAGCTTTGTGATGAATGCTTCTTAATTTTGCTTTAATTTTCAGTAATTGCAGCACAATTGCTAGGAAAAGTTGCGGGTGGTTGTGTTTTGTGTTCAATATATATAGATATACTTATACTCACTGCTAAAGTGTATACTCTGGATCAACGTTTATCGCTCGGTGATTATTGAAAAATGATAAGAGACACTAGAGACAAGAAAAATTATGGTGCACCGTTCAACTTAGTTAGGACGTTTTACAATGATTTGTTTGCGTTTGCAAGGACGGACTATTCGCTCGAAAATTAACATCATTGTAAACTCACGTTTCAAAGTTGTGCTGTCGGCCATGTCCCAGAGTAGGGTAGATAGTGTGTAATGCGCGTGCGCACACGATGGTGCTCCACTGTAAATGTTCTCGAATGCATGCGCGTTACAAAACATATACGATCAAAAAATTGTTTTATCGGGATGCCACGTTTGATAGCGTTCTTATTTTATTACATTATGCGCATTTTACCGGCGCTTTGACTCATGACCAGATCTCATTCGGTCGAATTCGTATCGGTTTACATTATGATTTTATAGTTCCGAGATGGAAATACTTAAATTTTGAAGAAACACAAAAAAGGCACGGTAAAATTGTCGAATTGTTTATTTTCATCTGATATCGTATACGAGCAAGTAAAAGTAAGGTGTTCGTTTCATCAGAATGATTATTTCGTCGCAATCAAGTTTAGTTTTATACAAAAATAGAACTTTTGTTATAAATTAAATCAACATTGCTATTGCTGTATTTATAATGTTATGGCATAAAAAGAGTATTAACGAAATGGCAGCCTTGTCAGGAGTAGATAAAACTTATTACATTAAAGATACAGAAATCAGAAAGTATCACATCATTTCTCTTTTTCCTGGAGAAGTGTAATTGTTTATTGAAGTTGTTTAACATAATGATATAATGATGTAGCTTCGCCATCTATCGTTGAGAATTAAAACCAATTCTGATATTCTTCATCAAAAAAATACAAGCTCTTTATAGGAAAAGCCAATTGTGATTAAATAATCAATTTAAAGTCCTTTTCATCCTGCTCAAGGACAACAAATTAGATGATAAACTTATTATGAATTTCGTTTCATGAGCTTTATCGTTTGAGTGAGAGTAGAAATGTACGAAATTTTTTTTATACACTTCTTCTCTCGACATCCTTGGTTTTTAATGCGTGATGATTAAAATTAAAATTAAAAGTTGGTAGAAATAATTATAAATAATTACAGATCCGTTGATGGAGTTTTATTAACAGAATGGAATAGTTTTTGATTGCCGAAATGATGACAAATGAGATATGTTTTTAAGTTGACTTGGTTTTGTAAATTTGTAATATGTTTTCAAATTTTGAACTAAATTAGTAACAATGCTTTGAAAAATGTAATTATGAAATAAATGTGATAGCTTTGATCACAAGGAAATAAAATTACCATTGTAATAAGGTTACCTATCGATGGTAAAAATTTTACACTGCAGCAGGATATGAATTGTAAGTCAGTATAATTCAGTGAACATTTTTCGTATCGACTGCTAATACCAAATTAAGCGACTTATCGCCAGATCATTGAAATATATTTTTAATCATATTTTTGAAATAATAATATTCAATAACTGAACGAATTTATATGTCATGAATAATTTCAGTTAAATTCGAATCGAATTTATTATATCATATCGTGATATAATAATAATAAAGTTATCATTAGCTGATAAATTTTATCCAATTAATTGCGAATTGCAAACAATTTGTATTGATGAAATGCTGATACCGTAGAACACTTACATAAAAAAACTTTGACAACAAAGTTAACAACATATGCGCAACGTATATTCTAACAGCATATACGCGAAACTTTTTTTTTGTTCATATCTCGTTTTTTTCGCCAAACATCAATATTTTTTTTTAACATTTGAAATATCCATTTCTAGCGTGCACGAAACAAGGATTGAAGCTCCTTTTTGGTTGTAAATTATACAAACTTTTTCATTGCTCCATGTTTGCTTTTTGTTCAAAATAGTGTTTCATCTACGTGTGCATATCATACAAAAAAATTCACTTCTCTTGGATTTCAACTGTGATAACCGTGAATGAATGTATTTTGTTTTGACCGCAAATGTGGAATCATCTACATGAATTCATTTCAAAACATTAAAGAGGAGTTTTGCATACTTGGAGATATGAACAGGAAAGAGGACAGTGCAAGTAATTAAAGTTTATACTAACAGCATTAAACATACTGAAAAGATCTCGTCAGTTGAAATAATCTTTGAGACTGTCGCGTCATGCCAAAGATTAACAACCTGGTTTAAAATTTTTTAAGTAAATATAGCAAAAATAGTTTTAGCCATTTTTTTTTGTCTATTACTGTATATATTATACATTATGTATATATTATAACTATCTCGTCACTCTTTTTTTCCTTAATGTTTCTTCGTCTCCATTTCCACGACTTAAAAAAAGGTACATAGGGGACTGTCAAATTTAATCAAAATGGACTAGTTTATAATTCATTACAATTTTATCCCATGATTATAAAGTTTTTTATGCAGATGTTTTTTTTCTATTTCAATAATAAAACTTCATCAACTGAGCAGTGGTGAAATTAGGTATTTGGAAATGTTTTATTAAACTAAAAATCAAAAGTTTTTATAAATGTATTTTTAAAAATTTATGCTTTCATGCATGCAATAACAGTCGCTTTTAATTAAGAATAAAGTTTGGAGCTGGTTGGAAAAAAAATGCACAACATTGGCAATTTTTTTCTGATAAAAAAGTAATGATGAACATTTATTCACAAAATATTGATTCGTATATAGTAGACGGTGTTTTTAGAACCTGCTAAAAACTCTTAAAACAGACAATGAGAATTAAATTTTTTTCAGGTACAAAGAGCAATTTTATAAGGCAGAACGATGCAGATTGAATGAAAGAAGATAAACCGAAACAAATTATATTCATGGAGGAAGACAACGACATAAGCTTAATTGTGGCGAGAACAAAAATAAAGGAGGACAAAAATTAGACTGTCGACTTTAAAAGAGATAGACTGGAGGTATGTAAAAAAAATAATAGAAAACGTTCAGAGGATTAAAGAACGAAAATCGGTCCTTGAAAAAGGATTAGATAAATTGAGATGTCGAATCCAAAATTTGGCTCGAATATACGTATTTCATTCCAAACGAAAGATTCAATTTTGGCACATGCAAATTTTTGTAATTTGCGACGTCTGATAATGAAACCTATGATTCGATGGAATGTAAAATTCTATAGAATGTAAAATAAAGTCATAACAATCATCCAAAAGTTTTAATTGAATTTTTTGTTTCAGTTATACTTTAGCAATTACTATAGTTTGACTTTGTCTTAAATGTTTATTACCTGATAGGTATAGGGATGAAGGTAGTCGTTCGTGAAGCTTTTGTAGACCCTCACAAAATGTTTATTACAAAGTTATGTTACACAATTACGCCGTCAGTGTTGAACTTTATAATGAATAAACATTTTATTCTTTTGTAATGACCTGTTATATGTGTGACTTTAATTACAACAACAAAAATACCGTGCAACGAACGTTATTATCTACGAAAGAAAAGAAAACGTTAAATGTTTCAAATCATTATGAATTTTTCTTTCGTGTTGATTGAAAACTGGCGAATTGCTTTTTTGTTTGACAAACGTACATTGGTATGCAATTGAAAATGTATAATATCATCAGAGCTGAATAAAATATTGAAATATCCAGAGGCAAACAAATTAAATCAGATGTTAAAAAATCATGATGAACATGAAAATATTCAGTCCGAAAAATATAGCAATATAATTTGATAAAAATAATTCAATTAACATTCATTCAAGTGTTTTTCAAATTTGTTTTTCATTTTTCAGAGACAAGAACCAGCGCATTCAATTCAGGTGTATCGATCTACCACCAACATATTTCTCCTGTCCAGCAGCAAGCAGATAACAACAAAAAAGGTATGCCACTTTATGTAAATCATCAAAAATTATAGAAACCTCATTTCCAATTCAAACGAAAGTACCGTGATACAAACGTCATAAAATTGTGTAATTCATTTGGACGTGAAATATAAAAGAAAAAAAAAGAACGGGGAATTCCCTTTAAATGGAATCACCAGCTGTAGGTTTTTGAGTTGAGAGCTTCGAACATTTTCGACTCTATTTTTGCGCGTGATTTTTATGTTTTGTTAGAAAACGAACATCGACCACTTAGCGCTCAAGTGACTTTGATTCTACCGGACCAATAATAAATGCGATTTTGCACTAATTCTACAAATTGCGTTCGGTTTCAACCTGCTGACGAAAGTAAAAAAAAAAATGTTTACTAACCCTTCAGTTTGAAATCTGTGAAAAAATGTTTGTAATCTAAAAAAAAAATGAATCAACTGGGCAATTTCACTCTGTTAACGAGTCCCAAAAAAGAATTTTTATTATTAACGAAAAATGGTCGGACGACTTTATTTTGTTGGGAGAAAAAAAAGGGATATTCAAATTGAGTGCACCTGAAACGTCGAACAAGGTGTCAAATGTTTAGGTGTGGCGTATTTTTTATCATCGATATTTCGCTCGTACGAAATCTAAATAATAAAGTGGCAATGTAGGTTCACGGAGCTAAGATATTTAGAGTGCCGCAAGGTACGTGGATTTTTAATACTTGGAAAACGTGATTTTGTGTCGCCTTAATTTTGCATCGGGCTTTAAATTTGCCGTACATTTGATACGATACTTTTACATTGTACCGAGTTTTCAGTGCACACGTTCGATTCGAGCTCCGCCCCGAGCGTTACTCTTTTTACATTAAGTGGGTCTACCCATGATTTACTAACACGTTGCATCGCTGCTTAATTTATAAGACTGTGGCTTATGTATACACTCTAATAGCTCGGAACGTTTCATAAATATTCTTCCCTCGCATCGTACAAGTATTTTGATGCTCATGGCAAAAACCATTCTGGCGATACAACAATTCAACGATTAATTGCGTCTTTCCACCCACTGAATTAACACGTTATTAATTCTCATATACGTTGATTTTAACTTCATTCGCTCTTATGATGAATGTTCAATTACCGTTTGCATTACCGTGCATCCTTTCATATTAAATCGAATATGCATTTAAATTTACAATATGGTTTATAAAAAGGTCCTCCCCACTTTTTTCTTTTTTCTTTTTTTTTAGTTTTCTCTTTTTTTTTCTCCAATTGATCAAAATGGTATCGATGAAATAATTAGAGTCCATGAAATTGAATGGAAAAATGCTTTGTGTGACGAAACTTGATTATGCCATGGCATGGATTTATTCGGTTAATTATATTTATTTTGCATTCGAGTGGAGAGGCAGAGTTTAATGAAAGGAACGGGGATGCCTTTAATTCATACATTCCGTTGAGCCATCTGCCTGATCTTAATCTCACCTCCAAGCATTAATACTCATTACTATACAACGTCTAAAATGTGTATATACCTTTGGTTTATTATAAAGTTCTACTTTGAACCAACCAAAATTGTGTAGGTGTTCAAATAGGTGTGTACAAATATCAACACTCACAACCAAGCAGCAGATGACAATTGTATTTCACCGCACGTATATTTATATATTATTTACAACCCGAGATTTGTTAAAAAAATGTCTTAGCTCTGATATTCAGTATATTTAGGATGAAAAAAATTGAAGTTTGAGACAGGATTTTGACGATTTGTAAACTCGGTTTTTAATCAAGACCCAGCAGCTTAATGTTGCATCTTCAAATCAAGGGTCGACTATTTGAAAGCTAGACTTGAGTTTTCAAGCTCTCAACATTTTTTTTCCATCTCAGTTCGTGATTGTAAATCATCCTTGCTCACAGAGTTGCAAAAGTGGGATATTTTGAAAACTCAAAACCTCTTCGGTCGAATATTTATTTCATCAACAAAGGAGAGAGAGCAAAAAACATGTTTCAAAAAGAACCACTGAGATAAACCCAAATAACCTTTCTAACGAAGTTTTTTACTTATTTTCTACATCTTTCATTCAATTTAATATCATGTATGTATTAATTTCATGTTTCTATGTGTTCAATTATTAATTCACATTTTATGAGTCGATTTTGCAGTAAGCGTTATCGAAATCTTGGAAATCTCATTACTCACTTTCGTTTCAAGTCAGTGTCTTGTCTTCGACAGATAACATATATGTGTATATAGATAGCTTATTGACATATTACATCTTCGAGAAACAATGCAGGTACAAGACAATACATACCGCCATCTGCAGACACATTTCTTTTAAAGCTCTTCTAATGGACGAAATATGGATCGGTAAATGTTGATGATACATGTGGTTCATCATTTATTACCAAATTCTTTTGTTTTTCTTTAACTGTGATGAAAATTGAGAGGGTCCTGTTTGTTATTTAGTATTTCGTTTTATAATGTGACCCAAAAAAATGAATTTCGAAGGTGAAAATGATTATAAAGCCCGTAAAATGTTTTCAATGTTGAAGTTTTAATTTAAAAATTATATAAACAATTTATGAAAATTAATATAACTGTTATATGTAATTTCATTCTATTTTTGAATTTCATTTTGTTAATAATTTGATTCTCACTCTCGTAATTGAAAATATTCGTTATTGAAACTTTCAAGATAAATATATCAAAACAAATTTTGTTACGATTCGAATAATAATTCGATTCGTTTTTTTTTTTTAACGTTGTTTCAAAAATATTGTAAGACGACTTTTTGACATAAACGTTAAGTATAGCAATCTGACTTTCCAACGACTTTTGAAAAGTCCTGCCAAAAAATGAGCAATTTCAAGATTCCAAATATCAAAAATAATAAAACACAAAGTTACGAGGAATTTCTTCGGGGTTAAAAAAAGTTGAACTTTGCCGGATACTCGTTCCATTCTTTTTTAACTGACCTCGACTTAACTTTCAGTGTACTGCGAGTGATATTATTCTCAAAAGTGTGCTTTGTCAATGCGGAAGTACAATAAATTTTTGCTGAATTTGCGAGGTCGAAAAGCGACGATCATTAAATAACAGTCTTATACGAATGGACCCTCCGGGCATGCTGGAAAAATCGGTCCCATTTTTCCTATTCGCAAGCCATCCACTGAAAACTGAATTATTTATCCACGGTTAATAAATTTGTTTATTTTTTATTTTCTCCCGATATAATGAATCGCGGTGAAATTTACATTCATTGCGAAAGTTTTCACGAATACTGAAATTATGTTATCTGAATATATAGACTCGCTTTGTTGATAAGTAGAAAACTTTTAACTTATTTTATTTCTTCTTTTTTTTCGCTTTTTTTTTAACAAGCTGAATTGTTGGCGCAGAGCTTTAAAAAAAGGCCGGCTTAAAAATTTGCGGCAGAAAGCGAGAGCTTTGCGCAGTCAGAGTCATCGTGCAAGTACACTCTCGTTGCTCGCTGCATACGCGTCGCGCTGGCTATAGTTTAGCACGCAAAAGAAATAAAGAAATAACCCTCCGCGACCCGAGCAGCCCGCGACGCGCCGTTATATTGCACCCGAGTGTACCGCGAGTACACTTCCCTGGTGCGCCATTATCAGTACATTTCGTTGAAATTTTCGCTGCCACCAAAATGGCTCTCACTTACACGCGTCCAGATAGCAAAAACCTTTTTTTTAAATCTATTTATTCACACCTCAGTTAATCAATTGCTTACACCAACATCAAACTTGATTTTGTCATCTCTCTTTGACGTGATGTTTTTGTTTTTGTTTTTCAATGTAATCCTATTAATGACGGAAACAAAAATAAGCAGCGGTATAATTATTTCTGTTAGCCTTTGAATGAAGATTTGAATGTTGAATTTATGGTTTGTTTTTTTCATTTACATTCCAAGTTAAAGATGCAAAACATCTGCATACAAATAGTCAAATTTTACTTACCACGGGGAGAGAAACGTTAGATAAATGTTGATCCCGCGCTTGTGTTTCTTGAAACATTC
This sequence comes from Trissolcus basalis, assembly GCA_025266255.1. Classification (NCBI taxonomy): domain Eukaryota; kingdom Metazoa; phylum Arthropoda; class Insecta; order Hymenoptera; family Scelionidae; genus Trissolcus; species Trissolcus basalis. The sequence goes on along the minus strand of JAAMPD010000667.1, from coordinate 741 downwards.
CAAGTTTATCTTTATGCTTTGAGGATTTTAACCTCTGTAATATAATAATATTTTTTGGGATAATAATTTTGCATTGTACGAGATTCTATTTACCTTATATATAATAATATGCATATTAAATACTGCGAACAATTGTCTCGGTGGACGTCGGCCGAGACTTTAATATGATACAGATTATTTATGAATTCAGCGCAGGATAAAACACATCGGGCGGAAACAAAAGAGAGCAGGTTTATCGTGCTTTAAAAATTCTAAGATATATTATATGCAAATGTAAGACTTCTCTCTATGTGGTCAAGCGAACACTAACGAAAAGAATATACCGTATGAATTAACAAAAAAATTTTCATAGAGCTTGGTTCGCAATTTTTTTTAAATAATTCATTTCAACAGTCCGTACAACGAATGACCGAAAAATGAGATTTTTATATTTTCAATTATATATTCCTTTTATTTCAAGTTGAATGAACATCGAACTTCCGAGTATTTGTATACAAAACGCATAGCTAACGAACGAACGACTTTTAATCTACTGTGACGGCAAAGTTTTTCCCTTTAAAAAAGTTAAACTTTCAATACTTAGTTTGTCTGATCAGAATGACAATAGAAATAATAGATCAAATATGAGAGAATTAGAAAAAAAAAAAAAAAAAAAACTGTAATACATTTTTACTATTACAAACAAATATTTACGTATGTTAGAGAATAGTTAGTGGTTATAGACAAACAGTATTGTTGTCG
>JAAMPD010000666.1:0-40902 GCA_025266255.1 Trissolcus basalis | reverse complement strand
TCAAACGTGACGCGCGAAAAATTTGACCAATAAGGATTGATGGACGAAAGTGAACTTAGCTGCTAATCGAAATGATTCGATACATGAAGCTAATTCACACTTGTCATGTCTTTTTTCTCTTTAGGATCCTATTTTTTCTTCCATTTTTTTATTTCATTTTGATTTTGTGGGAAAACGTTCAACAAAGAATTCAAATTTGAAATTTACAATAGTTTATTTTGATTGGAAACGAGCTTTATTACAGAATCGAAAGCCAGCGACGGAATTCATTATGTCGATTGTCGTTACAGCATCCACACTTTTATGATCCCATTCAATAATGTTTGGCGTTCAAATAATTTCCAACTAATTGTGTTTTTCACCGACAGAAAATGACACTGAACAACGTAAAAGTAATTTGTCCGTATTTCGTGGTTATTTATGCAGCGCTAATGAAACAGGGATTATATTGAATCGTGAATTGCATTGCGTGTAATTATTAAATTTTAACGGAACAGTAAAACGTAATTATCAGGAGATGAAATTTTCATCGCTTTTGAAACATCTTTCAAACTCTTTTTTTTCTTTTTTTTCTCATTTTATTTTTAAATACCATCGTAATTTCTTCGCCTCCAATTTCGTGTTTTTAATTAAAAATATATTTCTGAGAAAAGTTGAACGTGTTTCGTTTAAACTGGAAAAATTTTTTGATACTGGAAACACGCACTGAGAATAGCATTTACTCTTGTGATTTGCCCGATAACAGGTTCTCGAACTTTAATCAATCGTGGCTGCTTTTTGCAAAGCTGCTGGAATGATAAATCCGTGTTATATTTCTCAACGGAAAAGATATATGAAATAACGAATAAGCGATATCGAGGATAGTTTTCATCGATAAATAATTAGTCGATAAACGTTGTGTTTGCACACGACCTACATTACTTGAGATAAAATCAGCCGCCGTCGCAAAGATTCGACAGCCATTTGTACACTGAACTTGCATCAGATTCAATATGGAAAAGGTGCAAACAAATTTTTTATGCCATCATTCAATAATTTAATTAACAAAACAAGTCAAAAAATGTTCAAATTAATTATAATTAATTTAATTCAAATTAAATAAATTTTAATAATCAAGATCAATCAAGATCAATTAATTAAACAAAAATAAAAGATGTAATGAAATTAATTTTAGTTGTATCCCTAGAAAGAAAATAAAAGTTCATCATTTCTTTATTTTCATTCGCTAGATGATTTGAATCGATAAAAAGTAATCCGTAATTAATTTTTACTTCTTTTTTGATAAAAATATTAATCATAATTTAATTGTTGGAATATTTAATTTAATTAATTATCAAGAGTAAAATAATCAATGATATTTTTTCTTTCTTCAAGAAATTTGTTTACAAATAAAAAATTATAAAATCAATATTCCCTATTCTTTATGAAAAATCTATTAATTTCAAATTAATAATTTACAATAATTTGATTGTAAATAATTATATAATTCAAAAATGCACAAGTGACGCATGTACGCAATACGTTATCTCGTGAAATAATAAATAATGTTGGAACATGCATCTTTCAGTGCAAATCATAAAAAGGTTCGACGCTCTTATAATACAAATTTTATCAACATAGGAATATTTCAAAAGAATATTCTGCACAGGACCTAAATAAGTCGCGTGTATTTTCTTAAAAGGAGAAAATCTATTCGCAATGGGCAGAGAGACTTTTTCGCCGACTCGTACGTTATGTCAAGTAGGTGAATCCTGTTTTCTCGAGTAAATATGGCGACACTCGTTTTATGAACGAGTCAGTGTTATGTGCTCGAACGAGCAGAAAGAAGTAAGTTTGCGCAACAATGATGCAGAACGGAAATATTGTTTCGATCGCATCAAAATGAGGCAGCAATTTTACCCAGTTTTGTGCGGCCCGGTAAATATCTTCTTTTCTTATCCCACACGTGCTGTATAGTTAAACGAAGAGAAAGGTGAAAAGGAAAATAGGCTGAGGGCAAATGAAAACATACGAGGCCTCGTTTATTCGACTCGGCACAGGAATTTGTTGATTAGATTACGTCATGAAATATCAGTGTCACACAATGCGTCTTGACGTCTTTCAAACTTCAACAATATTTGGCTTTTGCCCTCGTATTTACACGTGCACCTATGAAATTCGATACTTCATAACGGAAATTTTGTTTGAACAACAATTTTGACCTATGACAATTGAATGACAAATGAAAATTTGGGAATTTGTTATGCCTTCGTAGAATGAGAAAATTTTCAAGTTTTTTTTCCAATTTCTTGGCGGATGTGCACTGGTGCATCTGGCGCAAAAAAGCTAACGCAAAGAATTGGTGGAAAAAATAATAAAACCCGCGAGGGAAAAACGCGTTACAGTAAAGTGGTAAAAAGAAAGACAAGTGGCGAAGGGCCGGACGTTAAAAGCCGACTAAAACAGGGTTGTCCGTCTATTTGCGTAGATCTAAGATCGTGAGAGGGGTCGGAGAGTCTTTGTCGGATTTCGCCGGCGTCGTGGGTGGCGTACTGGCGCGGCGCTTTGGTCCGCCACCACCCCTTTCTGCACGACCGCCATTGTTTCTCTCCTGTTTTTGCACCTCTCTCGCAGCAAATCGTGAACATTTTTTCAAAAATTATTTTTCAATTCTATAACAAAACTATTGGTATTAATAAAAAGAAAAGAACAAAGGTAAATAAAATCAATCAAAAAATGATTATAATACAAAAATTAAATGATTTGTTTTTATAAATTTAAGGTAGTTCCAGTATGAAAATCAAAGCAAAAAGTTTGTATTATTAATTTTAATAAACATATAAGGAAAATGATATAAAAAATTGACAAAAGAGTATTGAAGTACTGAATTATTTGCATGTCAAGAATTGTTGAATGATTTTTGAGCGATTCTCTTATTTTGTGAGTATGAACTTTTGGATTGAAATACCCAAAATCCGTCATTTTCATTTAAAAATTACTTTATCGTGATTATGCCTAAACTAAATGATCAATATTTTTAAAACTTTGCCAAAGTCATCTTCAATATTCAAAGTTAGTTATGTAAGGTTTTTGAAATATCTGAAATCTCGTATAATTGAAATTCAAAATAATGTCTGTTTCAACATAGACAAAAAATCAAAACATTGATTTTCAGAGACAAATATCTCTGAGACTAAACGGTCTAATTTTTTTTAATTTTGTAAACAAATGTGAGTTATTAAGCAGAATACGTGATTTTAATTTTATGAAATTCTGACATAAATGCCTTATTGCTGGAACTACCTTAACGTATTCGTGTTTGTTATCACAGAAGGTCGAACGTCGAAAAAAGAGAACGAAGTAGCATGTAATGCGTTTTCTTAGTTTTACGTAATTTCCGTGCTAATATTACGTCGATGTGTTCCATCGGTGCACTGACGAACTCCAGATGCGAACGCGAGTCATATTGGTTGTGTGTTCTTCACAAACAGACTAATCAATACCAATCTCTTAAGTTACGTGCGTTACGTATACGTCGCGTATGAACGCTAATAATTTGACATTAATTCTTTAATACTGCTGATGACGACGTCGACGTATGATTATACGAGTCAATAAGGAACGAGGTTTCTCTGGCGTGAAATATACTATAACCAATCTGGAAACAATCTCAACGTAAGAAATTACAATAAAATTCGTGGGTGACAATTTTTATTTACATTCCCAAAGTAAAAAATATATTCGAAAGCTTTTGAATTGAAATGTCAATATCTAATCTTATTTTATTCTGATAACCGAGCACCCTACTTTTTGAATATCTGTCCAATATATTACTATCACCAACTGTGTTTACATTTTGAAAAATCGATTCTCGAAATGCCAATTAGCTGGAAATAAGTCCTGTTTATTTTCTTTTCTCATCAGGAAAATCCGTCGTGATTAACTCGGAAAGGTGTCAAAACACACCTCCATCATTTTTACCTGAAGACCAACATTATTTCAAGAACCAAACTTTCAATGTCTTCCCGCGGTCTCGGATGTGAAAAAATAAAACTAATGTAAACGAAACCATCAAGTTGAAAACCAGGAAATCCGATCCTAATGGGCTGGTTTCGCAATGACCCTGCAACTTTTGGGATCTTTTTTTTCTCAGTTTTTTATCCCTTTTTTTGGTCATATTTTCGTTTGTTGAGTCAAGAGGCGTGAGCCACTCGAAATGTACGGGACTTTCTAGGCCTGGTCGGAAACCATAATATTTGACTCAGATAAGACAATACTGTAGCGTCATGTGAATCCGCGGACGTGCCCTTTTTTTGGGAAACCGCCAGTTTGTCCAACGCGATATCGACACACACAGATCTTTTCACTCCCATCCGTGATTTCGTGCGCTTTTTGTACCTGTGCCGACCGTAACTCTATTCTCGAGTGGCTCGGCGGCTCCATCAAAGACTGAGAAAGTTATGAGCATTATGGTGTAATAGCACCTAGATTATACCAGGAAAAGAAACATGGCGCGGCCAAGATATAGAGCGTATATTCGAATATTCCTAAATATTATTGAAAAAAAAATTTTTTACGTATCCTACTCTGCTGAAGGTAACCAAAATTTGCAAGTATATTTAATATATATTTTTTCTAAATTATATATTCTACTAAGGAATATATATTTTAACAATAATAATAAATTATTTTTACAAAAATTAAGCCAATCGAATATTTACGAATTTTATAAACAAATTTTACCATTCCATACCCAACTAAAACTGACCAAAATTTAAAAAAAAAACAAAATCTCTGAAAACTGAAATAAATAATAATGAAAACATTTTTGTCAAAAAAAAAGACGAAACGTTGTGAGATTGTTATCTCTCTAGTCATGATTGGTATTTTTTTGATTGACAGATGAATTAATTTTTTTGCGCGGAATGCAAACATTGAAAAATGGATGAAAATTAAATGCATGCACTATAGTATTTAATGTTGTATTTGTAGAGTAGCTATCGTTATGAACGATGGCATGCGGTTTTAATTTATCGGCTGTGCAGAGTTACATCGCCGTAGCCAATTACTTGATTATTATTTACCGAGGTGGAGTCTACAATGCGCGCTCCAGATGCGCAGTAATTATCGAGATTTCACTGAGTAATCGAAATTGTTCAACATGGTTAAGACATTTTGTTTCATTTTTACCTCGTAATTGGTATTTGAATAATTTGAATAATTATTAAACAACGAATTATTTAGCATTGTTTAAACACCAAACAACACATCGTAAAAACATTCTCTGTCGTGAGATCAAATTAATTATTATTTCAATTGTAATATTTCATTTGTGAATTTGAATATCACAAGTGAAATTCAGACATTTCGCCCAAATTGTTCTACAAGACCAGAATACAAATTACAACAAAAGGATGTAATCATTTGAATAAACGCATTGACAATTTCAACGCCTTTGCATTATAAAAGACGAAATGGCAGGCGATTCTTTATGTCACAGCTGTTAGAAGAGAAAGCGTCAGAAAGAAAAGAAAGAAAAGATACGAATTTAAATACGCATCGGCGAAAAATTCTTCGTATTTTTCATATACAATTTTTCTATTCAGTCCGTTATTGTATTATGAGCAGGCGATTGTTCCACAATCGACGACATAATATTTTAATATGAAGAGCCGAGCTATGAAACTTCTCAGAACCCGAGAGAAAAAACATCTCGAATAAAATGAAACGCTACATTGTAGACGCGGCGGAATAATTAAAACGATGAAAACTCGAAAGCCAGTATTATCGCGGCATCTCGTTATCATCGTTGCGATAAAATTATCTGTCGGAGGCAGCCCCTCTTCTGCTCGGCTAGATATAGTTCGCGAGACGCGCATCTCATCTGGGGAAACAATGAGGGCATTATACCCGCGAGACCGAAAGAGCGCGATGCACAGCGTGGAAATACGGGAGAGGTTGCGATATTAGAACGGCGGGCGCCAGGTACCAGGTTTATCTTTGTTCAAATAAGCGTCGTTATCGTGGATTGCTATAGCTAATGCTTCCACGTACCACAATGCACGGTTGTGCGTCGCCGAAAAATAGCATCCGAGGGAGGGGGGGGGCGAAGATAAAAAACGACCCAAGTTTTTTATCAAAGATATGACTTTGAGATAAAAAAAATATTTTCCTGAGATGAGAAAAACCAGCAGCAGTATATATAATACACCTATATATATACAATACCAGTTTATCGGCTCGAGGTGAACCTTTGTTCGAAACAAAAGTTCTGAGGAAAAAATTTTTTATCTCGCGCGACGACGCTCGGGCGCCGTATTTTATTGCTCTCGAGGCAAAAGAGCTGGCAGAAATAATAAGACTATAATTTTTTCGTTTATAAACTTGCTAGTTTTCATTTAATATCTGCAACTGTGTTTGCGGAACAAGTTTTTTTATTCTTCAAAAACTAAAAACAAAAAAAAACAGGGGAAACAAATTATCGTAATTTATTTATTTGGTATGAGTTTTGAAAAGTTTGAGAGTTAATTCGGCGAGTTTTGTTGTTGCGACGAGAGAAAAGTGGATGGAAAAAAAGTTGGTTGAAAAAGCACTTGGTGTGTTGTAAAAAACATTGGAGTATTTAACAAATATAGAGGAATTGATCCGTCATAAATAAACATTATCCGGGCGAGCGACAGCGTGAATGAAAGAATCGATGAATCAAAAGGCCGGGTCGAATGAATGAAAAGATGCAGATAAAGCGCAAGCAACCGTCAAACATATAGCATGTATCGCATTCACGGACTTACGCTCATGTTTACAATTGGTCGTACAAATCGATGGAGACGTGGGGTGCGATTGTTGAGGGAATTAACAGGAATATAGCAGCATTTAGTCTAGTGACCAAATCGACAGGACGAACACATTCGGATGTGTGTTTGTCGCCACGCCAGCCTACACTATATATCGCCGTTTTTACGCCCGAGCAATCGCGAGGCGATGATCTCACTATTTATCCGCTATGAAAGGGGTCGCTTTATGTCCTAATCCTCAACATCCTTAATCGAAAAACTACCTCTTCTGTTCATTGTTTTCCATTTCATTTGTACAGGCTTTCATTTTATCTGCAATTCACAATTTTATTACACTTTTCCATCTAAACTCCAATCTAAAACAGAAAACATTTCAATTTCGAATAATTCCTCTGTAACATTTAAATTGATTGGCTTTATTAAATCAACTGAAATCTCCTCCTCTGTTGTATAAAAAAAGACAAACAAATATCATGTTCTGTTTTCTCATACACTGTTTGCGTTTTTCAGATTATAAATGAAACTGGACAAGAAGTATAGTGTAACACAACGTCAAATATAATCCATCGACTGATGAGTGACCGCATGTTCTGAACCGATGATAGATGATGTTGATTAATTATATGACGTAGTCCCGAGATGTGTCCATTGGCTGTGTCTCTGTTCCAGTCATGGTGTACCCCACGGGCAAACATACTCCACGCCCCTTCTCTCGTCGCTCTCTGTCTCTATCTTTGACCATGTACTAGATTGAGGAAACAAACCTGACGAATTAATTTCGTAAAGTGACTATGAGCTCGTTCACTAGCTCGTTTACTTGCACACTTGCCTGCATCGCAAAAAGTGGAAGATATCCTTGGTCTGTATTATTACAAACATAATGATAAAAGCAAAATTGAAAAGAGCTGGAAAGGAACGATTGATTTCATTCTTTTTTTTGTCGTTTTACAATTGTCGACAAAACGGGAAATGTCAAATGTATATTTATCCATACGGACAGAAATATATTTTCAATTGCATTTAAAATGTATTATATAAAAATAAAATATTAATTTATACATTTCGTATATAAACCGATAATATATTTTGAATATAAGGCAGCAAAATTTTTTTTATATAAATTAAATATGCGCTCCGGGCGAACTACGTCTGAGATACGCTTGCACTTTGTTTTTGGTAATGTTCCGAGAGTTGAATCGACTTGAAATTTTGTTCACTTGTAGGTCATAATCAGATCTGCTGGCAGATAAATTGGCGAGGCTGCGAAATCAAATCAATTGTGTGTACGAATTTTCAATGCCCACCAGCCGAACTGCGTCTGAGATATACGCTTGCACTTTGTTTATTTCGACAAAAATTATAATTCATGTCATAACTTACAATACAAATAGTAAAAATTACTATTTTTTGTTCTCATTACAATATGAAAAAATTAGGATTGATCTGATTGATAGAATTAGGATCTATAATATCGGTGTGTATGTAAATTGAATTGCAAATAAGAAATAAAAATATGGAGTGGTGAAATGGATTTCGTTCATTATTTATTATTGTCGCGCATAATGTGCGATTCATATAAGAATCTTATCGTAATCTGTTTATCTCATTAATATGTGTCAGAATCGTCGAGGGTGGTTGTATCACAGCAGGGATAAAAACAGATAAAAAAGAATCCAACGCGATCAGGTGTGACGGATCAAACGAGTTCGCACATGTTGCATTCTCGCGATTTCCCTACACCAGACAGGTCAGAGCCCTAAACCGAGCCCAATTATGGGCCACTATTATCCTAATAGGATATCGTGTCTGATTTCACAGAGGACCTGACACCTAAACGTGTTTTCTTATCTCCATCACCTCTAATAGACTGTATTATTCGCCAGTGTCTTAATCTGATTCGATGCTGGTGATTTAATCGTTAGAGAAATAAAACGAGAAAAACATAAAGCTGATGAAAGAAAAAAAACACGAAATGTATATGATGTTGTGTAAATATTTCTATAGTTCATTTGATTGAACTGTTGTGATTCAATCAGTCTTTTGATTAAATTAATTGAATGTTAATTAAAATTTTTGTCCGCTCTTGTACACAATTGAGTTCTCACAAATGTAATAATAAAGCTACGACATTTGCAAATATTTGGCACTCATGATTGTCACTGTTGCAAACAAATTGATTCCGACAATTGTATATCATTCATTATTTTTTCTTTTATCTCTTTTCCCCAACCTGTGACGCTTCATTTTTAATTTAGTCTGAACATCAGTTTTAATTCATACATCACCATCAGCTGTTCAAAAAAAACAACACGAAAAATTAATACGACGCATTAGAAGAGATCTAAATCTAAAGAATTAGAAGCGTGGAATATTTTGTATGTTCTTCTTGTCAATTTAGATCTTAATTGTTTGTGTGCACAAAGACGCCAATCGAATTTTTTACAAACGAATGGATTTTTTCCAGTTTCATATCATAATTCAGATGATAATCATAGTTTTGATGGCGACACTGATCAGAACTAGAAAAACATATCCTAAAATCTGGTTTAACAGATATAATGGAGATGTCCACACTTTTGTTTTAAAGCAAAACAAAATCATTAAAATAATCATTTTCACAATCATTGTACATTGAATCATTCGCTGACATACCGCAGATGGGCGATAACTCACTTTCTATACAAAATACTCTACCAGCATAAAAGGGTAATTCTGAAAAATAATATACTTTTTCCTAAAATTACCATCTCTTCAATTATTTTGTCACAAACTTTCTACAGTTTTTATACGTACATTCGTTTCATAAACTATTATCTAAACCCTTTTTCTGAGACACCCAAAAAAAATTTCCAAAAAACTTGCATCTGTAGGAACCGAATCTCTTTATCTGAAAGAAATAAAAATACTCAAATATAGTTGATTGTTAAAAAAAAAAACTCCGATGCTAAACATTTAAAATATAATTTTACAATTTGTAAAAATGTTTAATATATATTTTTTTCTAAACAATATATTCTGCCAAAGAATAATTTAATAATAATGAATTAAGCGGTTGAATTTTACATAAAATAAACCAAAAATCGAATGTTTCCAAATTTTGTAAAAAAATCTTAACATGACCGCGAATATACAGTAACTCACTTTCTATACAAAATTCTCTACCAACATACAAGAGTACTTCTGAAAAATAATATACTTCTTCCCCAAATGACTATATCCTATTATTTTGTCACAAACTTTCTTTAAACTGTGATACGAAATGGAATTTTGAAAAAGCATTAACTCGTGGTACGTGGTACGATGTATTTTCACCTCTCGACTATCCATCAAAACAAGACAAGAATTTCTCATAACATGCACGACGAATATGGTAAGTTCGCGTCCATTAGGCTGCACGCGTTGGAATACACATAGAGCCGTGGTTGAAAAAAGATAAAAAGAAGACAGATAGAGAGAGAGAAAAAAAAGAAGTACAGAGGCGAAGGATGGATGTAGACCAGAGCGGCATCGTGATTGCGATATGGCGCGAGTGTGTTGGTGTAAAAGTGGTGTACAGGGTGTTCGGTCGGACGGTAATGCGCGCACGAGCGCGCCGGCACACAAACACCAGTACGTGGATGCACGTACAGAGATGTGCAGGAGGTTGGTAGGTTTCGGCCATGTTGAACGAGTCTGCGTGATGAGGACGTCCTCTCTCCTCGAGGCGAGTCAATATCTCGCGCGAGGAATACTCCCCCCTCGAGCTTTTCTGGGACCGGCGCTGCGAGCCAACCAGAAGGCGAGCTGATACCTACCGTAGCGATGGCAACGCTCGTTCTCCACAGAAATCAGCCACTTTGCACATACAACTATGCTCCTGCTCGCTCACAGTCGCCTGCAAATTAATATATGTATATAATAAATACATCCCCTGTTTGCATCCTTGAGTGTTTGCACGGCCGAACAAAAATTATACACAAAATGACATCTTTCGATTGGCGCACCAGTTCCGTCAATGACCGCGATTCATTCTCTGTCCACCGATTTTTTTCACTCTCGTTTTCGTTCGTTCATTTTAATCCACCATGTTTGACATTCTCTCCTCCCGGGAGAGACCAAACGTTTTACAAATTTCATCTCAAGGCTCAAAAATTCTTTTTCTTCGATGGAAAAATTTTATTTTATTGAACGTGTATTTTATGAAAAAAAAATAATAATAAGGTGGGATCCGCTGATGTGTATCGAAAATAAAACGTACAACTGCAAGAGTAGAAAGTCCCGTTCAATTATTAAATTCTCTCGAGACACTTTGGTAACCGGCATACTCTCTTTTCAGAGCCAATCTTTTTTGTCAGTTTCCTCATTGCCGGCGCGGTCATGCTTCTTTCAATGATTACTTTTTGCGCAATTCATTTCGCAATAATAAAAGCTGCCTCCTTTTTAATACGCCAGCCAATTTCAATAAAAAAAATTTCTCTCACAAAAATCTATTTTCTCATCTTATTTAAAGTAACCTTGAAAACACATCCGCTTCAGGGGAAAAACTGTTAGGGAACTATTTTTATTATGAATCTGCGAAAAAATGTTCAAGTGAATGAAAATTGCAGGCCGTCCATTTTGATGAAACATTTTTCGCTCTTGGGTGAATTACATCTGAACTTCTCTGGCAGCAGAGAAAACTTGTGAGATGAGAAACTCGATTGAAGAATATATATGTGTGTTTTCTTTTTTGGTCACATGCAAAAATAGCCAATCAGGTGGGCTGTTTCTGTGATTAACTCGTTCCCTTGGTTGAAAAGCAAGGATTACATTCTAATTAACAAGGAGTTTGTCGGGGAGAACGTCCTCTGATCCGTTTACGAAAATTTCAATTTCTCATAGTACGTAAGCAAACGAGCGCCTGGTACTTACTGGGAGCCGTTCGTTTCTGGCACGATTTCGTTAATCAAGTGTAAGCGGACGACAGACTTTGTCTTTATGCAGCGCAGTGTGTATAATATATCAAACCAATATCTCGCCTCAGACACACTGTGTATATTTGTTTAATATATATACGCTCTCTACTTGCGATTAACTATTATTCAATTATCATCTTAGTAGATTCAGCGATTATAACAGATGAGCAGAATTGTATTCTGATGATTAAAGATCCATATGTGTTTTCGTCGCTCGTTTCTTCTTCTGATGTGCATTGTGAAATTAAGTTTGATCTCAATTATCCAGACTGTTTGAAAAATTAACGCGCACCGTATGCTCGACAAAATTAATATCAACAATTTTTTTTTCAATAAAAAAATGTAGCAGAAGAATAATTGAAGGAAATTTTAATTTTGCTTTTCCAGCGTCAGGATTTGAAAATAGTTTTGAAAACAAGCGACTGCAATTTGTTGGCAATTTTCTACACATTCGAGCATTGTAATGGAGATCGAAAATCGAAAAATTGGATGCCAACAGAGCGCTCGGGCAAATTCGAAATGCGCTTCTGGCTCCACACCGGCTGTATAATATAATGCTCGCGTATACATTCGCAGGTAGTGGACGTAACCCATCAGGACACACGGGCGAATGCGTGCATACGTGCGTGCAATCAAACATTGTTCATGATTTGGTCAAATATTGGCGAAATACACAGCTTTGTACTACCTCTCCCCGTGCTCGGACCTATATATCGTGTGCAACGGCCTGCAGGATTGAATCTACATCAGCTTGTATGCATGTTGTATCGCCCCGTATCGAATAATTGAATGCAGCACATTCCTACTATTTTTTTTTCTTTTTTTCCTTTCTTAACCCTCTCTCACAAATATTTTATGAAATCTCCGCTTTACCTTATTCCAATACACCCAAACAATATAGCCATCTGTTTAAAAAAAATTTTTTTTAATAAACTATTAATCAAAAACTGGAAAATAAATTTTTTTGTAATATGAATTTTCATTTGAGACAAAGTTGAACAAAAATGTTGCAAAGAATGGGGAGAAAATGGCGACAATACCATCTGTTTGGAATTTTTTTACTCAAAAATATAATTAAAAAAAAATATTTATTAAGAATAAATTTCTTATTCTTACGAATAAAAAAATTTACTCGTAAGATGAATTTTCATTTGTAATAAAGTTTAAACAAAATTGTTGAGGAAAAAATGGCGACCATCAATTGTGGAGTTTTTCAAGCAGCTTAATTTTTCGTAATTTATGTGAATATTTTCATTTAGCTGGAATCTAAATTTAGCCGATTACGTTTTCTCACACTTCATCAAAAGCTATGAACTGTGTCACGTTCCCGGTTTCATTATCAGCTGGCTGTCGTATATCTTTCGCCATCAACGATCTGAATACGCCAAGAAAAGTGTGATAATTTAATATCGCACTTTTTTGTTCAACATCATTCTTTGTTTGCTCGAATAAAGGATGATTTTAGGTTGTATTGATATTTCAAACGCCGCAACTGTGAATAGTTGCACTTTAATGATAAGAATCAATAGCACTCGTCTGGAGCTTTTCATATTTTAAAAAGACTTTGGAATATTAATTTCATGATATACACATTTGGCCTTAATATCATTCCAACACTCACAAACACTGACAAAAATTATAATTACAACACATTTCATAATCAAAAATTATTTATCCTTTTTTCTCATTTTTCAAATTAAAATTTTTTTTTGAATTATAGATACCGAAAAATGAAAATGTAAAAATTTGATTAAAACTTACCTTTTGATACTTGTATTTTTTAAAAACAATCATTTTGTTATGAAAGTCATTAAAATGGTACTGAATCAACACGAGAGACAGGTGTAAAATAAAATCAGACAATTGTAATCAATAAAAAAGACATTTATTAAGGATTGAATTGGACTTCATTAATTTTGGACTTTGACCGTTAGTTCAGTTATGGCATGCGATAGTGTACAAATCGTATTACGCCCCGGCTCCGTTTCAACAAAAAAAGTAACCGTATACAATTTCTGCCCCGGTGCTGTTTAATATTCTTTTTTGTACACAAAAGGAGTAACAAATTTTGTTATCGCTATTCTCGACGACTTTTTTTGTTGTTGTTATTTCGCTTCAATTTTTGTATCTTTGCAGTCGATAACATTCAGACATAATTTTTATATACTCATTCGTTATATATAATTTGTTTATATTTACACTTATATGCAATTAGTTGCAAGCTTCGGGAGCCATTTTTTTATCTTTTATTTTGTAATTCCCGCCAGGACCTGGAACGCAATTTTTATTTACACGAAAATCTATTAAAGTTTCTTAGAATCTATTTACATTTTCCCGAAGCGCGCGTTTTCCTTAGCAACATTTTTTTATAAATTCCGTTCTTACAAAAAGGAAAAACAAAGTTGTAATTCAAAAAAGAACTGGAGTTAAATTGATAAAATAAATGATAACAATTTGGTGTGCACGTGTGCGATACAATTGTGACTGTCATGTACAGAGCAGTTGCTAAAAAATTTTTTTGTTTGTTCAGACATTTGCATGTGCAATCGATTGGTACAATCTCTCTTTGTTCTTTCTACAATTATACTGTCTATAAGCTAGAATATTATGACTGTACAATGTGCCACGATGTTTTGTTATCGATTTGCAAAGGGAAACACAAAATTGTAAAACATTAATTGTAGCGACAGTGGAACGATAGGAAACTCGATGTATAACATTGTCGAATAACATGGATATATCTATATTTGATCTAATACCATTTACGCGTTATGAGAAAAACCGTCACTTTAGTAACTCACATGGCAGTATAGAAATCTCGGCTCGGAATTATCTTTTTTTGTTCATTTCTTTGTTTTAAGTACAGGCCGCACAACTGATATTTAAATTTCGGAAAGTTCTCTAAATTCAAGTTTAATAATATTTAAAACAAAATCTAGAACGATTAAAAATTTTTTTTTTTCGAATAAATCTCATTCAAATGAAGTTTAATAATTGTTACTTTAAATGCCTTCAACTTTTAGATAGTACAGTTTTTGGCTTTCTGAAGTACAATTTTTTGTAATTACAATTGTCATTCTTTGAAACATTCAATTTAACTGTCAAGTTATTTAATGAAAAAAAGTTTTTCTTTTGTAAAAAACAAACACGACCAAAATTCAATACCGAATGTGCAACTTGAAACCATCATCCCCGCGATGATGACACTTCATCCCGCATACATCATTCAATCACGTTCATGCATTGTTTTCTCTCTGCTAATTATCACAATTTTCACCTCTCGCCAACACGGTGATGATGAGTCGTCGACAACGCGACGCCGTATGGGCAATGTATGTACGTGACCGTCGCTCGTGAATGAACATTTTCTCTGCTGCAACGACATTCACATTTATTATTACATTAACAGCTTTGGTGCGGTGTAATAGCATTTTCCACGTTTCAGGGTGAACATTTTATTTTTTGCCTGTTCGTTCGACTGTTTTTTAAAATCATTTGCCTTTTTTGTGTCGCGTCGCACGTTCGTTACCAGAGAGGACAATTTTGAAAAAATGAAATCATTGCATCCGAGCTCTATATAACAAATTTAATTAGTAGATGTTTTTAATTGAATGTATATACGATTCAGCTATTGATTTTCAGTCAATAAAAAGTACCGGCTAATGAAAAAAGAATGAAAAATTGTTCAAATTCATCACATCGCAAAAGGTTTTTTTTGCAAAACTCATTCCGATTTCGCAAAATGCAAAATAAAGATTGTAAATCGTGTAAAAGTGATATTCAATTGTATGAAAATGTAATGAAGCTTGAATATGTTGATCCAACAAATAAATTTGCTGTGTACAAAAATATATGCACTCTGATGCGAGCGGTATTGCTAATAAAATGTTGTGCACATGATAACTGAATAAATATTGACCATCGAAAATGAAACAATAAAGTCAAATACCTCTTTTTTGTTTTCTGTTTTCAACGTTTTCGGAAGACGCGATATTTTAAAACGATGGAAAAAGAAAAAAATTTATCGAACAAGGTTGGAAGCAAACAAATAATCTGAGAAAGAGAGACCGCGTGCCGTATCTCAATTGGACATATCGATCGAACCTTTCAAAATTACATTATTGACCGAAACGCGCTCTATCTGATGATAAACCATTGGTATATAATTTGCGCGAAATCCAACCATATACGCGATCGAAAATGTAATAAAAGAAAATTTACACGACGTGTGTATGTGGAACAATTTTGCAGTATACAAAAATGAGACGGAGTTATAAATTGGCTGTTTGCGTTGCGCGGATTTGCGAATATAAATTCGCGAATATGAAATAACGACGGAACATCGTTATCGCGAATTATACCAATATTTATCATGCAATTATTCGACCGTGTAAGCGCATCATCAGTGGTCACTATATTTGACATTATTCTGTTATTTTCGTCCAAGTTTGCACAAAAGATGAAATTCAAAATTAAAATGAGCAATCTCACGAATAATGAATACTCATTCGCGACAAATCAATATTAATCGTTCAATTTAAAGTCAATCATCAAACACTCTGGTAAAAGAAAATTTATTTTTGCGCTCGGTGTAAACAAAATAAATGGCGAACAAAAGATTTCAAAAGTTGCATCCGAGAAGAAACAGAACAAAAAGAAGAGAAGAATAATGCTAAAAAAGGAAATTAGGTGTGAAATAAATAGAAGCACAAGTGTTGTAAAATATGTCTTTTATTTAACAGCGATATCAAATTTGGACAAATGAATAACAATGATAACAAAATAATAACATAATTGTGTTGCTCTTCGAGAAATCGGAATTGTACTATATGAAATATATATATATCAGCATCGGTAAACTGTAAAAATAAGTATAGTCTTCATTTTGTCTTTTATTCCTCTCTTTATTTTCAATTTTTTATCTTTTTTTTATTTCAGCATACTTTCGCGTTGCTTTTTTAATAATATATACTTGAAAGCATTTGCGTGTTGTTTGAATAAGCAATGAATTATTTCCAATGAAAATGAACGCCGTTTTTTATATCGTCTCAAAAGAACACTAATTTCCGTAAGTGAAATAAAAAGAGATTCAGCGTCGTCTTAAAAGTGCTAATGAGAAATTATTCAAACTTTTATCACGTCTCGCGTGCAACTTCGATTACTCTCCAACGTCACGCATACCCAATGATGATATATTCCTTTTCAGACGAAAAAATCATTCCATACAATACTTATATCTCTCGGAAAATTGAAATTTGAAAAAAAAACAGAATACATTTGTCCAGCACAATATCCAACGCGTATGCCAAAATAACGATGCGAACTTGTAATTTTGTATCGCCGCCAAATCGCGGCTTTCCTTAAAACCATCGCAACTATTTACAAATTATAATAAAATTATTACAATAATATATCTCATTAAATAAAAATAATATCTACAATGACATCATCAGGAATGTACAAATTACGCTATAGAAAATACTGTACAAAGTAATGAGGACAAAAAATAGAATATAAAAAAACATGTGATAGATTCGTCGAGCGCGTAATCATTACTTTACCAAAAAAAAAAACAAATACATTAAATAATTAAATAACTATATTTACAACGCGAAGTAGCGATCTTGGTCTTGGATCAACCATGGAAAATGAGAATCCAACTTGCGCCAAGCCATTGGAAAAAGAAAGCGCGCGCAAAATATCTCGGATTGCCTGGCAAATGAATATATAAATTTATACAATTTTCTCACGTCGCGCAGACTTTTTTCCAACAGCTTGTCCCTCGGGTTGGATTGTCACGAGTCGAAACAACCAACTGGCTCGGTGCCCCGTTGACTGAGCCATTTAGAAAAAGCAATTACAACATCTAGCCGTTGTTACAACTCGAATTCCAGTTTCGAAAGGACAACAGGACGAGCTGGTTGTTCGCCTCGCGCATTCCAACATCGAAACGTCAACCTAGATTCTGAAGTGAGACAACGTAAGATCGTTATATGTGTACAACTTATTAACGCTACCCTGTTGGAAACGGAATGCCACACCTTGGAATTCGCGAGTGATCTGAGACGAGGGGATGGGAGGGACTTGAAAAATTCGTTCGAAACATTGGACTGATAGAACCGAACATTTCCAAAGGGGCAGCGACGGAACACTGAAAAAAGTATTACACAAAATGGGACTGCAACATTACAGCATAAGAAGAGACATTGTAAAATCACAGCGCGTTGGTACGTTCAGATTTGCTTTGACTTGTTTCAGTGTGGCACTCAATGGAGCGAGGAGGACTCTCTTACCGTTCGGTGAGAGCGGGTTTGTCGTCCCCTCCGGGCCCGGGGGGTCAAGGCAAAACTGAACACCAGACCGAACAATCCCTCCTAATAGTATCAAGTTAGACTTTTCGGTAGAACTCGTCGTCCTCGTCGTCGTCGTCTTCTTCCTCGTCGGTCCATTCGGTGATTCTGGTTCTGGCAGAGCGAGCGTGCTCGGGCACCGACACAGGTACCGGGATCATGGGTACTCCTCAGGCCCGGGCGTAGGAGTAGGAGGCGTGATGTCACAACCCGCTAGAGGCAGTCGCGGTGGGCAGCGTGGGTCCGCTGGCGCTGGTCACGCTGTGGTGGTAGAGCGAGTTGTGGTAGTAGTCCTGGTTGGTCATGTTGTGCATGGGGCCGGCGCCGTTGGAACCGGGGCCGACATGCATGCCGTTCTGGTGGTGGGTGCCGATCGCGTGGACCGCGTGGGTATGGTGCGGCGAGCCATAGTTGGCGTAACTGTGGGGCTCATACACCTTGAAGTCCGGGGGCTTGGTGTCGGCGGACTGGGTGCCCGGGGAGGGCGCCGTCGTCGGCAGTAGCCTGGTGATGCTGAAGGGATGGGAGGCCGCAGTATACGGGGGCTCCTGCTTAAGTGAGCCTCCCGCCATCGTGTGGTGGAAGGAGTCGGCTATGATATTCGAGGGCAGACCCTTGTCCACCATCGCAGCGACCAGCTCGTTGTTGAGGTCGGGACTGAGGTAGCCGGCGATGTCCGTCGGGTCGGTTTTGAGGGCCGGGTGGTGGTGGTGCGAGGACATGAGCGAGCTGTCCTCCTGGTGCTGCTGGGACGACTGGTGGATGGACGAGGGCGTCTTCTTGCCGGTGATGCTGAGCTCGTGGCTGGACGCGGGACTCGAGCCCGACTGCACCGGGCCGCTGGTGCTATGATGGTGGTGATGGTGGTGCTGCTGCTGTTGCTGCTGCTTGTTCGTCTGCCTCGTCTGCTCCTTCTTCTCGTCCTTGAATCGCTTTTGCCTGCGGAGGTAGCAGCCGTTCTCGAACATGTTGCCACTCTCGGGGTGAAGGGTCCAGAACGAGCCCTTGCCGGGCTTATCCGGGGTGCGAGGAACTTTGACGAAGCAGTCGTTGAAGCTGAGCGAGTGCCTGATCGAGTTCTGCCAGCGCTGCTGGTTCTGTCGGTAGAAGGGAAAGTGGTCCATGATAAACTGGTAGATCTCCGAGAGGGTGAGCATCTTGCTCGGGGCGTACTGGATGGCCATGGTGATGAGGCTGATGTAGGAGTAGGGCGGCTTCGCGTGGGTGTAGTTCCTGCGGTAGGTCTTGTCCGAGCGGGAGCGCTGGAGCGCCGAGTTGGGCGACTCGGGGTCGGCGAGGGACAGCGGGTCCCGGCTGACCGCAGCGGCGCTGCCGGTGAGGGGCCCGTAGCCGGACATGCAGGGGTTGCCCGGGGGCATGGCGCTGCCGTAGGAGGGCATCGCGGCGCCACCGAGGTTGGCCATGCCCAGGGCCGTGCCCATGCCGCCACCGCACATATTGAAGTGCGTTGGACTCTGCGGGCTGCAGTTGGACGCCGCGACACTCACGTTCATCGGCATGCTGATCGGCACACAACTCATCGAGTTCATGGAACCTGCGTACGCGTTAGCCATGCTCCCCATGCTGGACATGGCGGCGGAAGTCATCGCCCCGCCGAGGCCGGCCTCGTACGAGAGTTTCGGCGACTGAAGCATGGTCATACCAGTAACTTTTGATTGTCACGGGCCCCAATCATAAAACCAATAGCCGTCGCGCGACACTTTACTGATCACCCTGCTGGCAGCTAATTGTCACACAGCTATCTCACTATCGGCGGCATTCGCGACACGCCACTGATTTTGTCATCACCGTCAAACGCGAACCAGTCTACGGACACAATCCACTCCGCACAGACAAAACATAAACAACACGTCTCCCTGGGCTCGTCCCTCGTTTAATGTTTGCTGCGAGGCTTTCGCGTATTCACTTCCCCGTGTCCTTCTTGATCCGGCCCCTTCTTCTTCTGCTTCTTCTTTCTCTCCCACTTTGGTACAACCGTCTGTTTGGCTCTCTGTATAACTTGCACAGTGCTAGCTCGCTCACGAATGTCTCCGAAACTCTTGAGCCGGCGACTGTTGTTCAAACAGACCCCACCAGGCCGTCCTGGCTGCGACTTCCATCGAGCCCCGCCCACCAGCTCCGGCCGGACCAATCGGCACGCGCCCTGCCCCGGAACTCACCGAAATGACGAATGGCACCGCAGGGAGGGACGCCAGCCAGCAGCTCGAAGAACGCCTTTTGCTGCCCGCGGGCTCTCCTCTCTCGGGCTTGCGCAACGGCCGCTGCGAACCCGCACGTAAGACCGCACCGAAACGTCCGATCGCGACACGTTTTCCTCGCCGTCGAATCGCGTCATTCATGTCAACTGTCACGCGTTTCACACCTCCGCGTATATACTGTTCTCAACTTATCGCGCGACTTATAAAACCCTGGATTTTTTTGCGGCTGCCAACCCCGCGCGGAGGTGTCAGCTTTTTTTGCTGCCCCATTTCTTGGGATCCTTTGCACGCTCTCTTGCTCGCTGACCTGTCGCATTGCACGACTTTCGCTAGCCGTCGGATCAATTTGTTCTGCCCTTACCACGATCAGATATCTTTCAGCACGGGCTTCAATTTGTTGTCACTGCTCGAGTGGATGTCAGTTTCGTTCTCTTTTGCAAAACAGCAAGCCTTTGTGGATTATACCAAGTTTCAGTGATCAACCGTTGTGATAGATTTGTTCAGTTTTCTTCTTCCTTTTATGGTTTTCCTATTTTTTACAAGTGATTTGATTATGTTTTCTTTCGTTTCTCTTGAAATTTTTGTTTAACAATTCACAGATAAAATGTTACTCGAAAAATCATTCATTTTTTATTTATTTTAAGTAATATGTTTCTTTTGTACAATAAATTTACTTTTGATTTTTTCTGATATACTTGGATTTTGCATCTCTGAAGCAATGGGCATCTTCAAAATAAAAAATCTGCAAATTATTAAATAAAAATAATGTAAAAAAAGAGTTTTTACGGCTTAGTTTCAAATTATTCTTTTTTCATTTCTCTTATAAATCGTGTTATAATTTTCATTAATGAAAAATTTGGCTCAAGAATAAGAAATTGATTCGATTTGTTCAAATTAATATGATTCTTATGTGAAAAAATGTTTCTTCGTTTTTTTCAACGTCTAATATTTTTAGGTTTTGCATCTCCGAAGCAATGGAAATCTTCATGATAAAAAAATCAACAAATTATCAAATAACAATAATGTAAAAGGAACACCTTATAAGTATACAATTTAGGCTTTGTGGTTTTCTGAGCAAACAATCTCAATTTTGGAGAGTTCACGTGGCCGACGGTGGGAACAAGAGAAAAAACCCTTCAGACCACTGAGAGCCGCCGAAAAAGTGTGGTCTTTCGTATTTCCTTTAATTCCTTTTTTATTTTCATCATTTTTTTCTCCGTCTTTTTTCACACTGTACCAATGGTCTGTGGTTTATCACTGGATATATAATTTTACCTGAGACGCCTGCCATAAAACCCCTGCACGGAAAACGGAACTTCGTAAAGGGGATTGTGTAACTTGAAGTAAAAAATATTGTTAAACACAATGGCCCAATTGATATTTATTGCAAACAAAATTCTCATTCGTCACAGAGAAACTGTTTGCTCCACTTGAAACCATTTTTCTAAATGCAAATTGTTTGATAAACTTTTTCATCCGTGGTATTGCAAAATCAAACTAGGAAATCGATTTAACACTTTCACTGAGATAAAAAATAAAAGGCCGAGACAAAGAGACGGTTTTGTAAATATTCTCTGGCATTGGCCACGTTAATGTTTAGATCCGTGACATCCACCTGTGCCGGGTCTTTATCGAGCCACGAATTGTTTGCGAGACGAAAATATTGTTCTTGCATTGTATACCTCATCGCTGTATATGTACGCTAACTAAACGACTTTTCGCTTTTCGAATTATTCTTGTCCTGGCTATTGGCTAGGTTGGGGACACGCAAAAAAAAACTCTAAACACTTCTTTTTTACAAAAAAGATTAAACTAAACTAAAAAAATGTTCGTTATCTGAACAAACTTTTTCAAAATTTTTCTTTAATATTTTTTTTTATTCCGTTTTGTGGTTTTCAATTTTATGAGCCTCATGAAACTCTTTTCTAACTTTCCTTACGATAGAAGGCTCTAATGAACTGGTATTTACAAATCCTAATTGCTTTTATTATATTCTTTTTCTGACTTTTCAAACCACCGTGGAAATCAATTATAACTGGACTGTCAATTTCTGTATGAAAACTTTTTGTACTTTCATTAGTAGACAATGAGACAAACCGACCGCAGAGAGATAATACATTATTTTATATTTATGATATTGCACCATATTTGAGGTATATAAAATATGAACACTGTAACATTTTTAGAACAAAGCAAACGTTTATATAAACGCCTTTTAACGTATTGTTTTCCTTGCAGGTATACTAGAAAAAAATGTTTTTGTTTATGAGAATAGAACAAAGACCAGTCCGAGAGATCAGCTGTAAATATTTTGGCACTTTTCGACAGCACTTGTTGACATATCAGTATATATATACTTCATTTTTCTTTACCTGCTATGTTGTGTTTAAACAAAATGTATACCAATATTCTAGTTTGTGTAAAAAAAAGTGATGAATAATAAAAAATGGATGATGAGTTTTGCAACTAAACAAAAGTGTATTATTTATTAGATAAGACATCGGATCACGGTTCCATAAACAGGCGATTAAAGATTTTGTTTATTTCCAGATCAGTGTTTTTGTGATCGTATCAAAATCAATCGTCAAATATTTGCTGTATCGTAAAAATTAATACGATGATCGGCTGTTTGGAATTGATGCTTCTATGAAAAAAAACTTGTATACAACATAATTTGTCACACTTTTTTTGGAAATATAAAAATCAAATGTTTACATGTTCTTTATTACAATTTTTTTGAACGTTAAATATTCAAATATTGTATACAAAATTTGTCACGTCGAAATTAGTTTTAAATTCGAATTTATCTTTCCTGACTGATGATTAGCAGAAATTGAAATTCATTATGACTTAGTAGTTTCATTCATGAATTTTGCAGCTTGTCATCAGCTATATTCCCACAACTACCAGGATCTATATTTTTGAACGTGACCCTAGGAGCAACGCACCTGATTTTCGAGCTGAGATTTTCCGGAAAAATTGACTCCTCAAGCCGGTGCTCAGTTTGTTATTCGTAGCGCTAAAACAACAAATGCGAAGGACCGAAGCTTATAACTCGAATACGTGCCTCGGTTACAATCACGGCATAAAGGAAGATACAAGACGGATATTCCATCTCATCTCGCACCTGAAAAAGAAAACTGCCCTCTCGTTTATATTTTCACGCGGAGATTTTCTTTACTCAAATCAAAATTTTTTTCAACGCCGATATAATCAGATGAATCGTTCGAACCTCATGATTTTTTTTTTGTTCATCCTCACAAATTTTTCTTATGAATTTCAATTTTTCCTCCCCGGTTTATCTTTTTCTACGTTCTAACCGGATTAATATTTTGTCAACTATCTTTCGACAGATTGTTCATTGTAAAACAATGTAAATGATAATTGAAGATAATATAAAATATTTTGGAATAAAACTTTAGATGCTTAACGCGCTCTTATCATCGAATGTTATAGAGTCAATGTCATTTAGAAATCAACGTTCGACAAAAATTGTAGAAATCGATCTTACAAATAGACTAAGTTCACGTGATCCGTCGTGACTGTTCCGTCTGATAAAATATGCGAAACTTATCGGCCACAAAACTCTCGACGCAATTTGAATTTCCATTATTTGTCAATATTTAAAAGATCGGATGATTGTTCAGATCCCCGAGGTGAGAAACATCACGTCTCTAATTTAAGATTAACACTCCACGACATTCACAAAAACTGGCACTTTTTCAAAAGTTATGACTTATTTGAGTTTTCGTAACGGTCTTTTGTACTTTTCAAAATAAACACACCAGCAGAGAAAATCGTTTTTCTGTTTTCGAAGAAAAAGCCCACGTTCCAAGTGTCAATCAAAATTGTCTTAATTTGACATCCGTTTTGTTAAACCCTTTTGAAGTATTTCCGCCTTCACATCAAAAGTCATGAATTTTATATATTTTTTCACATAATATATAATTTCGAAATATATAAATATGTGAAACAAATATAATCATAATAATATATGAAATAAATATTTGACATATATATTTTCTAATTTTTTTCAAAAAAACTTGAAATTTGATTTCAATTAAAAATGCAACGTTTGGTTTTACAAATATATGTTTTATTATATATTTTAAAATAAAATATTCAAATAAAAAAAGTTAATGTTAAAAAGTGATATATTATCTCAAAATGTGTATGTATAGTTTGCAGAAAAGAAATGGCCATATCGATTGCAAAGATTGAGAATCGTGAATTTGAGCGTGTCCTATCAGGCTGGGCGATCGTTCACAATGGCACGTGTTGTACGTGCTCTGTCGTGCTTTTCTCAGATTTGCGAGTCTTAGATCGGAAAACGGTTCATCTCGGCCTCACCCCAGCTAAACGAAATATGATGACATAACGCGGCGGTGTTCATTTTTTCGCTGCCACTTTCATATTATTGGCCGCCCTTATTTGTTCTGTCACAACGTCAACGCTGACAGCATCATAAGGCTGAACCACAAAAATTGTTCAAACAAATTCACAACCGAGATTGATGTCCCCTCGCATAAAAAATTAAACAAAAAAAATTGTTTGAATAAACTTAAACAACGCAGCAATTGAGATAACAAAAGAATGAATGAAATGTTAAACAATTGAAAACAACATTGTACCGGTTTAATAAATACAAGAAGTGGAACTGATTATTTTATTGGCAACGATAAAATCTACAAACACGATCATCCGATGAAAAATGCCATTCATTCATTGCGAACAAAATCGGACAAACGAATATAGCAGCTATCGAAAATCTCAGATTTTTTGATGTCACCATTTTTAGTGTCAATTTTAATCAGTTGTTCAATGAAATTGTCATTAGCACGTGGCAGCTCTCAAAACTTGACTGATTAATTTAACTCTTTTGTTTACCTGTTTATAAAATTGAAAGATAAAATTGATCTTAACAAAAATCGTTTTTACTAATCATATAAAAAAAATTATTACAATTATTCTTTTTGTTTTTTTCTTGTATAGATATTTTATAAAATCTCGAGATTTGACGAATCATAAACAGTTCAGGTCAAAATTAAAATAGCATGAATAATTTATTTCAACTCGATTATTACCGAAAAAAATTTCTTTCGGCTGAGAATTACAAGAAAAGCCATGAATGTTTCATTCGTTTTACAGTGGCAGATACTATTTACTATTATGAAGAAAAAGGCCAAAGGTGTTTCATATTTTAGAAACTTCAAAACCGACTGTAGTAAACAAATTATCTGGTTTGCCACATGATTAGCAATACACCATGCCATTCAAATAGTCACTCATTATTGGGTTCTCCAAAATTCCCATGACTCAAAATGAGTTTCTCCAAAATCTTCTTGGGACCTTAATTCAAAAATGTCAAAAATTAAAAAACAGAACAAAAACTCAAAATTATCTCGGAGGGTTCACTTCTAAGGAGTATGACTCGTTTTGAAATTCTCAGAACAGCCAAAAAAGTAGAAACAAAAGAATGAAATAATCAGGAGCACAAGATGATCCTTCACGATTGTCCAAAAAAAGAAGATACATCTCGTCAGATGTTTTTTCCTCCCTTGTGCATTTTTCACCCTATATTTTAAACAATAGTTGATAAAGATTAAGTTTCGAGTAATAAAGGTTAATCCTAGAAAAGACAAACACTTATCAACTTATCTCCTAGTTTTCCTTCTATCTGTCATAGAAAACGGGATATTCCGTTTTTCCTCCTCCGCCATGAGTCATCCTCAGATCCAACTCATATCCAACGCGTTCGAAGCTTCGTGTTAACAAAAATATAATATACCCTTTTACAACCGGAGCACTTTCAAATTGAGCCGACAATCGTGCCGAAAATGGAAGCCTCTTCTAAATCGATTATGGCTTTACGATAGCGGGATATCAAAAGCCGCGTAAAAGCGAGAAAAACACGCTTAGGCTCTCATTTGCTTTACTCATTCGCAACTTTTGAATCGCAATAAATTGTTCCCATTTTGTTACCCCGATTGTTTTCTTCGATTAAACTTCTGTTTTTAAATTAAATGTGGGACATACAATTTTGCAAAATATTCAGATGTTTTTTTTTAACTTTTGATATGGGTTATTCTAGCCATAATCGGCCGGAAAATGAGTAAAAACATTTTTTTTTTTTCATGTTTCTTGCGATGAAAAAACAGAAATTTTCTCAATAACAGCAAAAACAACGAAAAAATTAAAAAAATTTTAAAAATTAATTTCTCAAAAAAAAGAATCTTCGATTTGGCTGAAATATTAATACAATTTTCTCGAATGTCCAAAGAATCACTCAAAAATTTTTTCCCCGTATTTATTGAAACTTTTACAAAATAATGAACATTTTATTAAAAATTCACATTTTACTGTTTTATTTTTTACCATTTTTTAAGTTTTTGACCCACATTATGATTAATTATTATTAGAAAAACGCTATTTTTACTGTATACCGACAGTTTCCACCTTAATTCATTTTCGTTTTTAATTTCAATTTCCATATAGGATGGCGGCATTATTGTTTACAGTAATTTTACATTTTTCATCAACTTTGGAAAAAAATCAGTTATATATACCGATCAAATGCAAAACAAAAACATCATCATCCTCGAACAAACAAGCGATTTTAAATTCAAAATTCACGGTTTATTTGTCATGAGTAACAATTTTATCAGCGTACGTGACATAGTTGGAACAAGAAGCGTCGGGTAAATATTGTGCTCTCGGCCAACGGTTCTTCGACATGGAAAATAAAAACTTAAACACAAAAATGCAACGTAGGTAAAGGGTTCACGAGTTTAAACAAAAGTATATATATAAATACAAGCCACTAGTTTTCGAACGCCGATTCGTCACTCAAAAATAACCTGTCGGGGAAGTTCCGATTTAAAGGAAACCGAGATTAAGAGCAATAATTCAACAAATTGTTGTAGACCGGTAACGTAACCAGATGATTATCCTTTTGCAGGTTGTATGCTTTCGCCAACAATGAACGGGTTTTTTTTTTGGGAGTATAACTTTACCTAAAACAACAGTTTTTATCAACCAACCAGTTCAGGAGAGAAACTGAAAATGTTTTGTGTCAGTAGTAATCTTCAAAAACTGGGGGAAATTCCGATTTTGTTTTGAATTTCTCTCGTTGTTCATGTCCCTCACGGACGAAAATATAAACAGTAAAATATATTTCAATTTATATGTCAAATTGCCACTTTTTATAAATTGTTTATATGAAATATGAATTTTATTTTATATTTTATAAATTTATATAATGATATTTATAAAAAAATATATACCATATATTTTCGTCCTTGAGGGGTAAGAGGACCTTTTTTTTCATTTTGTTTATTCAATAATATAAACTAAAAATGCAGATGTTGATAATTAGAATATTGTTTCTAATAAGAGTTGTAAGGTCAGGGTGACAATGCGATTAGTTGAAATAAATTTGTATTCTAATTGGAAACAATTTGGAACCAGGGGGTTGAAATAATAAAGTAGGAAGGATGACTGGCGCGATTGTGAACTAGCATATTTCAATTAGCAGAAAACCAAAGGCAAAGGGTACGCGCGCTTTGTCGCTCCCACTAGAAGAACATTTTACTATAGGGTTATTATATCGATCGGGTTCGTCATATCGTTTCCTATCGTCACCGGAAATTCAACGAGCAACTAAAGTTCAAAAGGAAATGCTTTTTCCTACCTAATAATCCGTTAATCGGCAATTGTATAAGTTTTAAAATAAACTCATCCTTCTAAAAGTCTAATATAATTTTAATCCAAAAATCATGTATAAAGTTCATTTTCGGTATTATAAAAAATGATTAAAGTTAGAAAAAATGTGACAGAAAGAATAAAAGTTGAGTAAATCTATTTTTGTTCTCTTTTAAAAGAGAATATTTCGTAAAATAAAGGACAAGCTTTACAGATCGATTGTGCCAACAGAAATGCACATGTTTTCGATCTTGTATTTCAACGGCAAATATTTTTAAATTATATTCAACATTCATTTTTTGGAAATTGAATAAATTCAAACTGCCTCTATTGCAAATCGAGGCTGTTCATATGTATTATATGAACAGTCGATTTTCAACATTCATTGTTCAAAACTCGAATCGTAGAATTAAAGTCAAATCAATTCAATATACGTTCGTAGAAAAAATATAAAACAAAATAAACATAGACAAATTTGATGTAGAATAACCGGGGAAAAAAGAAAGGTATAATAAAATTATTGGAAAATGGAAAGATGCGCTTTGTTAAATTTTTATTTTGTGTGAAAATATTACTGGGGGATGAGAAGATGAAGGGCCATTTTTGAGACTAATGGGGAAACTACGTTTCTGTTGACTTACGTCGTGTCTCTGTCAGTATTTTTCGTGTTCCAAGTGAGTTCTTGCGAAACTGAACGACAACGAATAAAAACAAAGATCCATATGCAAGAAAAACAGCACTCAATTTCTACCTATAATCGCAACACTTGACAGAAAACTACACTGTCAAAATATTTCTTCTTTCAAGTTAGTTCTACACCCGATTAATCAACTTGACTATGTCAAAAAAAAAAATTCATTTACTTTTTATTACATGCAAAAAATTATAAATTAAATTTTTGTGCTAAATTAGTTTTTTGTTTTTCATCCAGCTATATATATTTTTTCAAAAATTTTTAACTTTCTAAGTAAGACCAATTTCCGGTGACACAGAAAGACGTATTTATGAATTTGATTTACATTTTGCGTCAATCTTTAGTCGCAGTGTTGAAACACTATTTGAAGTCAAACAAATTATAAAGTCCATTTGAAAGCAGACGGTGCCGACAAAGGTTTTGCACGACAAAATGTTAAATCAAATCATCTTCTTTCCTAAAAAATATCAAATTTCTATAAAATATAAAAAATTATATTTTTATTTATTTTATACATATTCATATTAAATTGATAACTATAATTAATTTTAAAAAAATCATTGTTCTAAAACTGTGGGGGAATAAAATCGTCTAGAATTTGTATTTTGGAACTTATTTCTTGTGTTTATAAAACATTATAGAATTTTGTTATACCACAAAAAGGACCGGCTGGTATCTCAAGTAATATTCACTTATCTCTTTTAGTTTTGAATCTGATAAGACGATTGTATACAGGAAAAAACATACCGTTCGGTTTCCGAAATAAAAACCGACTCAAGACTTAAAGATTTTTTGGTTTCAGCCCAAACCAAAAGATACCATAAGGCACAAAAGATTTCAAAATACCAGAAGAAGTCTCGGTAGAAATGAATCTATCTTTAAAAAATTGCAGACACTTATAATCTGGGAAAAACCTCAAAAACATCTGTAATGTAATGTAATCTTTTTGTATACGGACAACACAAAAAATCTTACTTTAAGAAGATTTCCAGCAGGTACCATAGATATAGTACAAAATAATCAACTAAATCACACTTAAGCTAATTACAATAATTTTTACTGAGATTTCGTTCACTTTATTTTGTGAGATGGAAATGGAAAGTCGCAAAAAGAAAATGGTAGAGGATTTGTTCGAGAATTGAAGAAAGATTTTTCAAAATGTTTGATACTTTATTCAAATATAAATGTGTATTAAAAAATACATGGTATCGTCGTATACAACTATATGTACACAAATAAACCCTGAATTGATTTGCATTTTATAAGTACAATATTTATAAATAGCAATATTTTTTGTTGATAAAATTTGTCTCTAAGAATACTAATATTTGGACGCAGAATTTTTCAGGTTGACACGAAAATCGTCGAAGGAGGATCACAACGCTCGAATGTCAGTAGATATATTGTTATTGTATCAAAAAACTGTGTTTAATGAAAAAAATGCATACATCTCGCAGGCATAAGTGTCACGGTGGGAAGTTGAAAGTGAGTTCAAAATATGGGTAGCGTATAAAAAATGCAGTGCTTACATAAAATATAATCAATAGGTGTGAAAAAAATTCATTTTTGATGGAATCAAAAATGCGAGTTAATAACAAAAAAAATGATTTTTCATATTTTAATAGGTACTATATTTTGATAAAGGAATTATCTACGAAACCCTGTAGATTTCGATGAATAACTCATTTAAAATTAAATTTATTTAGGTTATTAAAACTATAACTAGGAGGACAATATAACATCTGTAAAATTTTCAGAATTACTCTCAAAAACTATGTCAGTGAATGCAAAAATTCCATTCGATTTGAACAACTATTTCTAAAAGAAAAGTTCATCTTTCTTCGTCTCTGACATTTACGTATCTATGAAAAATAAAAGTTTTTAACATTATATTTCCTGTCTGTCATATCGTGGCATTATCTTTGGACGAATTCTTTTGAGCAGTTTCAAAATTCTTGAGTTGAATTCAAGGCATCATTTTTTTGATTCTGTAACCATCAAATAAAAATGAAACATATCCAGCAAAATTCAACTTTTGAAAGTAATTTCCTATAAACCTTCAAATGTTTATAGATTTAGGAATAATAATGATAAGGAACATTGCGCCAAGTTATAAAGATAACTTTTATATTATTTTCACATGCTCTGCAGGTATACTGTAGGTAGATATAATGAGAAAACAATTTGATGAAACTTCAGAATACTAAATTCAATTAAATAACTGAATTCATATCAACTTTTCTTTTCGTGTGTTTTTACAAACTTAATTTCTTTCTCATTATATTATTAACTTAACAGCATAAACAAACTAGTAACACATTTATAATAGGATGCAATAAAAAATAGTACAAACTTTTTTTATCATAGTATGGACACAAGTTTGAATAAATATGTGAACCCTTTTATACATATAAACTATAATAAAATATTTATACCGGAACTAACATATCCCACTTTCAAACATGAAATTCCAAATCACTCATTTCGAAGTTAATTAATAATTTGGTACGTTTGAAAAAATGATTATTACTGAAATGCTAATGCTGTGTGTGATTGGAACTACAATCGAAGATATACAAACGGCGCAGTTAAAATTTTAGAATAATAAATTGAATCGGTTGAATTGAACAAACTCATGTGATAAAAATCCTGTTGATAGTTGGTTATCTATCGGCGCGGTTTAATCATATCTGACAATCTGTTTGACATCTAAAATATTTTCGTAACAATTCAAATGAGTTGAGCATCACGCGCTGGAAACAAAAGTCGAAATGAGAAAAGTTTTTGTGTCTTATCAGAAATGACGTGGAAATAGACGAGAAAAATAAAATAGATAAATACATTTTAGTGAATCGTACTCAAATCTATATCCAATATCTTTCGTATCTTTCCCGAAAAAATTCGAAAGTGATAAAAAAGGAAGTAAATATTGAGTCACTATATTATGTGTCAAACTTCAGAAGTATATAAATTTTCAAAAAATTTGATCCTCAACTTATATATATATATATAAATTTGTTCGCTTCCCATTTAAATGTCATCCTAAAAAAATTGTCTCTTTTTGTTAACTTCTTGAAGGTGAATTAAAGATCCGTTACAGGGCCAGACAGACTGTTGCTACTTTCATTGGTAGAGATGCTTTTGGAAATGGTGCTGGAGTCGTCTGTAAGGCTGCCAGAGTCGTCGCTGTCAAGATCCTCATTGTGTGTGTGTGGCTGGGCGTCCGCCGCTTCAGCTGTGCCAATTTTCTTGTGCTGCTGGCTCGCGCTCACGTTCAATTTGCCTCGCAATTTCTTGATCAGCTTTTCCATTCTAACAAATGACGGTTTTCGCGTTACGAGAGCTGTTGCTGACTGCGGCAGAGGGGCAACTGCTTTTTTTGTTACAACTGAGCCAAGCCAAAGCTTGTAGAACAAAGCCATGCTGACAGAATCTAGACGTAACCTTCATCTTTTTGAACATTAATTCCTGCAAAAAGTGGCTTATACAGTCGACTCTCACTCGTCTTACAATTTTATATGTATTTTCAATGAAAATGATTTGGTCAATTGATTTTAAAGATGGCAATGAAAACTGGTTGACTCCTTTTGAATATCTACTCTTCCAACTTTTTTCATACAAATTTCATATATAATTTTTTAAAAAATGAAAAATTATCAAAATAGTATTGAAGAGAACAATAAAATTTT
The DNA here is from genome assembly GCA_025266255.1 of Trissolcus basalis. Lineage (NCBI taxonomy): Eukaryota > Metazoa > Arthropoda > Insecta > Hymenoptera > Scelionidae > Trissolcus > Trissolcus basalis. The sequence goes on along the minus strand of JAAMPD010000666.1, from coordinate 8,542 downwards.
TCTTTTCCTTTGTGAGAGTGGAATGCACATTTTTCTTGATAATTTTTCAACATTATTTTTCAATGGCACTTATTTATGCTTTCTCCCCAGTATTAAAATAATAGAAATATATCATTGCATTCTGAACTATAAACATAATGAAATTCGATACATAAAAATCATCTAATTATTATAGATTTTATAATCAAACTTTTTTGTGTAATAAATTGGATCATTAAATAGAATTACAAATTTGACTTATAATAATGAAAATATCAATGCTACTGAATGTAATGATTAATAACGTTGTGGACACATCATGAACGAATAGTACCATGCTAACTGAAGTGGCAATTTGGATACAATGGTTAAGGCATTCTGGTAGTTATGCTCGTGGATCATGCTCATGGTATTTTTGATTTATTGCATTAGCAAAATCGATTATCCTAAAGCACGACATAAATAAGAGCCAAGTTACTCATGTTAAAGTTATGTTATTCAAAAAGAAGTAGGTTTCGCTTATCATGTTATGACTGCCTATTATGAAAAGCCAAAACGAATAATTATGGTTTGAAGCAAAATTTTGGCATCTTTCATCAACAAATAATTATTCTGCTACCCGAACCAAGCTATGGATGGTAAAGTGCTCCAAAAAGTGTTAATTAAATGTCAATCTAACACTTTCAGGGAATTCGAGGGAATTTCAAGCATAACAAATTGTGCAGATATAATTAGAAATTAGTATTATACCTCAGGCAAATTAATCAGTAACACTGAACGTTCAGTTTAACAGGTTTAAGGTTCAATTTATACCGTTATTATTGTTAACTGAACAATCAAATAATACCTCGGATTACAATTGACATAAAATGTTCGGTTAAAAAAACGTGAAATTATTTTACCGAAATTAGAAATAAAATATACGTTTGTAACAGAGCAGGGCATGTACACAGGGGTTAGTGTAAAAACTAAAAAAAAAGTGTACGCGAAAAAAGTAATACATTAGCCGTGATATGGTAATATTTTAAACAAACATTTGCCTTGATGAATGAAGTAATAAAACCCTTTTGTATGTACAATGGTTTGTATTTGAAAATCACATGATATATAAAACCATCGATAGAAAGTGAATATTTACATAAAAAACTGGTTGAAGCTCGGATAGATAAAACGATCAAAAATGCCAATAAAGCACTGTATCGTTGTGTCAATCATCGACACAGAGATATTACAATGTAATCGAACGTTACTCTTGGCAATACGCTGTTATATGAATCTGACTTCATCAAATTTTCTTCCTGAGATAATAATAAACGATAAAACAGTCTTAAATAATAGTGATAGAGTTGAGATAAACAGAACCTTATAATATATACATAATTGAGTGCATGTTCAAAATGAGCATTATTATCATCGTAAACACGTACTCCATTACACAACAAGACCTCTGGAGCAGACCATTTATTAATCAATTTAATATTCATTTCTTTTCATCTCTTTTTAAAAAACAAAACATAACTTTTTTTTTTTATTAGGATTCAACTTTGATTAGTGATATGGAAACCGTCAGAAAATAGCATCCAGATGGTGCTGATCAAAAATTAATCTGTTTTTGAATAGTCATAAACGGAACAATTCAGGCACAGAAATGAGAGGCACTCTTTGTTCTGCTCCAAAAGTTTGATCCGTTACACCTACTCCTAAAGACACCTAAGTACAACAAACAACAGAATGGCACCGAACAAAACAAGAAGCATGCGTGAAGTGACTGCGGAAGGACCTACGTGCGACATGAAAGAATGGCAGCCTCGAGTGCACCTCTGAAAGAAGCCCGTCGGCTTGACCTCGCCCTGCGTTCACGACAGTACAGTTACGCGCTTACTTGGGACAAAATGTGGCGCATTGGACCAATTTTCACGTTCAACATTTCGCTTCTATCAGTCTTGAATTGAAATTCAGTCTCAATCTTATATTCTTAGCTGTACATCTTTCTTTCTTTCTTTTTAAACTATAACAAACATCAGTTACTTTTTGGTTTGCAATTTCTTTTTGGTTGTAATTAGCGTACAAGATAAATAAACACAAAAATACAGTTTGATCGGTAAGATTTGTTAACAAACAAAATCGATAAATATAAAATTGAAGATTGTAGATGGAACGATAAGAGTTCGCTATTTGTCAAATATAAATTAACAACAATCCCCAACGGCGAAACAATTATTGTTTGGCAATCATAAATTATTATCGGCAGTTATCAATAGATGATAAACAATCAAATAACAACGCTAAGATGAACACTCTGATTTGTGTTTGAATAGATCTTCATGCTTTATACGAAACTAAACATGAAATTTCAAAAAGAAAAGTTAAACAAAGGATTTCATTTTGTTGAATATCCGGTAATTTCATTTGTGTATGTTACACAATGTTACCAAGTGTATTAAATTCTGTAATGCGATAAAATAAGCAAGTTGTTTCAATGATTATCTCATGTAAAATTGCACTCTTTCAAAAGAAAAAAATTAATTATTAAAACCGAATTGGTCCAACGCCCAATGCCTTGGAAATAACCTTATATATTACTATGAAAAAATGAAATGGTGCGAGCTGTGAAATTTTTGTGCACTCTTCAGATATAGGCAGTGGTGTAAGTGGTTCGGGATGGTGCCGGGAGACTTTTGGACGAGGAAACAGAACACGGGTCCTGGTCAGATCCACTGACCACAGCGACATCTGGTATATCCCCGACGACCTTTGCACTCTTCTTCTCAAGCCCTTCCAAGGACTTTCTTGGGGGTTTGATCATCTTCACCTTCTTCTCGTCGATGCCTATGAGCCGCTCACAAGAGTTTCTTATGTTCTCCTCCAGCTTCTTGACGACCTTCTCCACCCCGCTTTGGCTCAGATCTTCGTTGTCGAACTCAAAGGACCTGCGAAGACCCGTGATTTTTAGAGGAGGGGGTTGGGAATTGGAAATGACGCTGTGCACAGGGGTGCTCGTCTGATTGGGATGTAGCGCTAAAATTACAGATTCTGTGCGGCTTAAATTGTCGTCAACTACTTCGCTTACGCACTTCTCGATCGAACTCTGCTGCTTCTCCAGAGCCATCCTCGTTGCCCGTTCCTCCTGAAGCTCGCGCCGTAAGGCAAGTGTCTCCTCCTCGAAGGCCGCTATCTCACGCTGATTCATGGTACTGATTTTCAAACGTTCACGTTAATTCAAATGTTTGCTCTCGTTCCAATACAATTGGTATAACTTGTTAAGGTGGGACTGTCGGTACAGTAAAAATAGTGTTTTTCAAATGATAGTTAATCATAATCATTTCAATATTTTATGACCAATTCTATATGTTGTTAATGTCTGTCTAATAAATCGCCTAATAATATTTTTTTTTTTCTGCAAAGTCAGAATTTGTTTAAAATTTAACCATGTGTATTTTTTACTGCCATAAACAATTAGAAAAAGTATAAAAAAGTTTCACGAATTCTAAACTAATTATCTCAGCTTAGAAATCTGACTATTTCGCGAAATTACATGTCCCACCTTAAAACGCCGAAACATGAATATAAAACGTGACAAAAGTTTTGATCAAGTTATTTTTTTCTTTTCTCCACCTTCCGTTTTTTCTATCGGTCTGGACAAATTAATTAGAGTTAAATTACTATTATTGATACCGCGCTTATTTCGCGTATATTTTACAAACAATAAAGAATACCTCTCTGGAATCAAATATTGAATCACACCGATACCTTGATTCCCTTGCACTCTACTCTCATATTGATTTTCATGTCCTTCTTGCTTGTCTTCTTCAAATTAATTTCATAAAAATGTTTACACACACCGAGAGGATTTAACAAAAAAAATATAATAAATCTTTCTCCGTTCAAATTCTTGATCGTACCGAGCAGCATATTTCATTTTTCAATTAAATTAATGAACAAAAAAAAGGATGGTTTGATTGCAGTGAGGAGAGATTAAATAACATAAATCACTGCGTCTATTTCATTGGGAATCAAATAAACATAACGGAATCGATCTCAAAGTTCCGAACGGCACTTGACTTTGGAAACAAAATGTGTGTCCAACGAAATATATACACGGACAAGAAACAAAATAAAAAAATGTTAATAGAAAACTTGCGTGCACTTGCTCAGTTTTTGGCATCAGAAGTACCGCAAAACAAAACTAACAAACGTCGATCAAAAAGCCAGTCAAATGAAACTTGCCAAATATTCACGTTCAGACGTACCTTGCGTTGAGCTTCAAAGTTGCCAATTCCTCTTCCAGTACACTCATCCGCTTATCATTATCCGTTTTGTTTCTTGTCATGTTTTCCAACTGGGTCTGAAACAAACAAATTACACGCATCTTTATTAATAAAAAAATTGAACAAATTGACATACATATTCATATTGAAAAATGTGATATTTCGAATTCATCACAGATGATTGGGCAAGTAATGAATTGCGAAGGAGGAAAAAAAAGAAATAGTAATTAAATTCTCATCAGCATCAGAAAGTTTCTTAATTTGTGAATTGAGATCAGCTTAATTAGCGTGAATTCTTGGGTATAACGTTTAATTACGGGATTGCGCGTTGCGATGGCTGCTGACGGCCATTGCTTCGGTTGATGAGGCTAATGGACGGTTTGAAACCCGAGAAGAGAACGAAAGAAGCGAAAAGGGAGAGGCTGACAGCCGTTAAGTGCCGTGGCCCTTCCTTTCGATCCGTCCGCTGGCGCCCCTCCCCCCTTGTGAAACCTAATCACTTTTCACGCAGCGCTATGGATATTTCATCGACTGCGCGTGTGGGCCACTCCACTGTGTACAGGCACATCATGTTCTCACCACTGCGTCTCCCCAAGAGTCAGATTGCAAATGCACGACTTCGTAATCGGCTGATAGTGCGGAGTTTTATTCGCCCCGGTTATTGCCTAGCCCTTTTATCTTCCCTCGGCGACTTATATCTCCAGGCTAATATACAATTTTCAAGCTGGGAAGCGTGGTGCTGATCCTCCTGCGGAATTTCATACCCAATTCTAAAACCAACCAAGATTTAATCTAAAAAAGTAATATAAAAAGGAGCACAAATTTTGCGCAACTTTGAAATTGGTCGGATTTTCTTATCCCGGGTCAGTTCCGATGGAAAAACAAAGAGAGAATTGTGAGTTTGATTAATAAACTGAGATAAAAGTTGAACGGGTGTTATAATAGTTTTTGTTCGTTTGAGATGATCAAAAGTTTAGCCATGGAAAGAGAGTGGATATGCCAGACCGCATCGGGCATCACCTATCCGTCCTAATCAAACAATTGATACAAAAGCTTTCAGCCATGGGAGCCTGAAAATCGAACTCGTCAAAAGAGCGTAGTTTTAAGCTGTCGATCCACTGGGGCTGAGAACTATTTTTTGCCCGTGCCCTTGCCGCTGAAAGTCGAAAGGAAAATTTTTTGAAATTTTACCTGAGATATGTATCAATTAGAAGAACAAAGTGTTTTTGCTGCAACGATTGAAGTAGAACTTGAATTGAGAGCGCAAATGTAATATAAAGGTATCGCAAACACGAGTTGCATAGATTTCACGAGATCATGAACTGTTTGGATGGTAAAATATTGATTGATCAGATTAGTTAGATTAAAACTGTGTACTCGTATTGTCTTCTGCGATTTCCAGATTCCAACGTTTGATTGATTAGATGAAACAAATAAGATGCGTTTATTTAATATGATTTTGAATAGGCAAATGTACAAAATGTAATTCAATTGATAAGATAAACAAATTAACATGTCAGCAATGTTCGTTAAATATTTGGACGATTTGTTTGAGATGTCTTCATTAATATTGATTTTGGCATTTTTTCAGCTTATTGTGTTTGAACGAAATAGAGCAAGCACAACTGTTTCGCTGTTGATATTGAAGAGAAGAATAAGTGATGTTCTATTTGTTCTCTTAAGTAAAAAAATCGTCTCGAGTAGACCCAAATTCAAGAGTTGATAAATTTCCTGTTTATCAGTTTCAAATAAAGGTAATTGATAGATTAAATTTACTTTTGCCTGGTTTCAAAATTAGTTTTGATTTCCAATTCAAATAATCATACATCGTTTTTTTTAATACCAATTTAAGACTGAAATGTTGACTCCTCATATTTTCATTGATACTGGTTTACCAGAGGCGAAATAAATTGAAATGAAAATGGAATAAAAAGTGACCTTTAGTTGTTCGATTTCCTGCATCTTCATAGAGCCATGATCATCCAGCATGGACTTAACCCTTGACATCAACGTTTCTTCCCTCACTCTGCTTGCATCCCGCAATTCACGAATAATCTCTGAAAAATCAATAAACTTGATATGAATATCCAGATAAGAAATTCTTTTAATGCTTGAATACTTTCCAATTTTGTCGAAAGTACATTCACTCAAAAAATTTTCAATCAAAATCGTATCGTACCTGATAAAGTTCCAGGTTGATACCCAAGCGATGCATTTTGTTTCAACCGATTAAGTTCTGATTTGACGGTTTGTAATTCCTCTTTCGTTCGATGCAGCTCTTTGAAGAGTTGGCTGTTTGATTCCTTTAGGGTCGTCATCTATAAAATTGAATTTAATCTGAATGAAATCTTGTTTCAACTATCGATTTTTATATTCCATTTATGAAGAATAATTTATACGTCATAGCCTGAAACCAACATTACCTGTTCGATCAGTGTAACAACTAATTTGTTACTCTCACTAATTGTCGTAATCGAGCTTCTACTCTCTTCGTCGGATTCATTGTCACTCTTTTCGTCCTGCGTATCAGCAGGTCCCAAACCAGGATCAGAATACCTCCTATGCTCTGAATTCAATTCCTCTTTATTATTTTTACATTCCAGATTTGCCGTAGGAGGCAAACTCGTATAATCAGACTGTTGACAAACAGGTGATTTTCCAACCAATGGACAGGGATTCTTTCGTAAACTCCTGCATCCATTTGTAAAAACATCTTGCTCTAGTACAGGCACTTTGTGATTTCTGCCTGAGCTTCTTCTACAGGCGCTCCTAGCAGGCCTGTAGTGAAGATTCGGCGGAGTAACCGTGGGGTACACACGGTACAAGGGCGGCAACGAAACTGGTTCCATCGCGTAAGGCATTGGCATTGGCGGATAATTGCAAACCGACGGGTCCGATACTGCTGTGAATAACCTCTGACCGTTTTGCAAAGAGAGAGCTTGTTGACGGTATGTGTGTTCAGCGTAAATGTCAGATACCCCATCGGTTTCCTCGTGGTTGTCAATTTGCCAGGCATTTATCCGATTCACTTTTCGGTCCAAATGTTTTTTGCGATTTTTTACAGTGTCAGAGTGTTTGATACATGAACATTCGTCGGATTTGCTGACACGGGACCTGAAATATAATTTAAATGAATTGGTACTAAATATATATTCTTTTGATTATAATAATTATAATAATATTTATAATTTTGATATATATTTATCTGTATTTTAAACAAATAATTATTTCGCTTAAAGTTCTTGATGTAATGTAAAAAATGTTAAAGATTCAAAATATAAAATGTGTATTTAATAAACAAGTTCAGTAAAAACATCAGGTTGATGTAAACACTGAAACACCTCTTACCTGCAATTACTCATTTTCAACTGCTATCGAACCAACAATCCAATTATATCTGAAACAAAAGAAAGGCGAATCAAAATCGATAAAAGTGAAATAGCAATTGGTGAAAACACCCAATCAATATATCGACTCTTTTACCAGCACATTTTAACATTCTAAAACTCTAGAATTCCTTATAAAAGATTCAAAATATTTTACTCACCACAATAACAATACACAAGTTTTCAAGAAAAAAAAGGAAATGGTTTTATTTATAATCAACCGACAATATTTCAAGACGTTTGAAACGCAAAAACATTGTTGTGAAATATCAAACTATCACTGAAGATTTATCAGTTTCGGATAATAGGAGAAAAAGTGAAAAACACTTCGATAAGAAGCCAACAAAGCGTACAATTATCAACAATTACCAAAATATGTAGTGCAACGTAGCTTTATTCATGCCTCGTCCACAGCGTCGGATTATCATCTGTACTTGCAAATCAGCTTGCATTAATTTTGAAATGCTGATGCGACGTGAATTGTTAACTTGACATCAACGATGCTGACATATATACATGATAACACGATACACAAATACCAATCAAAATGCATTACGAGTGCATTTTTCTGTAAAAAACACAGTGGAGGAAATGAAACTGTCTGAAGTTGGCTTCAGGTCTGCACTTCAACTTCGATATCTCGAATCTTCGATCTGTCGATGTTCAAAATATTAATTTTCATTTCATTTTTTACATTCATAAAATAAAAAAAATCCCATCCACCAATTATCATAATATAAATAAAAAAACAAAATATGTTTGTTGTCAAATTCTTATTTTAAGGTTAAGTTACAGCCCGTTCAAAAGTTAACCTAAAAATGTCTTATCAGAATCGACCCGAATCTCGAACTGACAAAAGATGATAACAATCGATTAGTTTTTGTTACGCGATTCCCCTTTTCCTGTCTC
>JAAMPD010000665.1:0-41012 GCA_025266255.1 Trissolcus basalis | reverse complement strand
TGTATGCGTGGCGGCAGCGCGGATGTGACTGCGCCCCTACCCGTGTAGATTGGCGAGCTTATCAAACCACGCGCATGCGCAGAAGACGCGCATGTGTTTTGAAGCGTGGCCTTATGTTTTCGCATTGAAAACTATTAAAATTAAATACAACTATATACACTCACTATAAACTAAATACACTCACAAACTAAATTGTTCGAAATTGAATCATGTGTATGCTCGAGATTCCGTTCGTCGATGCGAACGTGACGGCAGCGCGGACGTTAATGCGCCGACGCGGGCATTGGCATTGGCGTGCTTGTGCCCGCGCGCATGCGCCGAAGGCTCGCGTTATACTTGGATTAACGAAATCGCGATCTTTTTCTCAAATTAATTTGCGATTGATCTGATGATAATAGTTTCACGACTAATACTATAATATTGTTAACATCTGTCTCATAAATCTGTGGTTGGCGGAAAAAACGCTGTCAGTGTATATGAAATTCCTGTACACTTACCTCGTTATTCCAGCCAACTACAGAAATCACCTTTTACTTGTTTTATGATTATTCTTTGCCCATTGGCAGGTTCAATTCAATTTTTCAATTTTTTCGGGAAAGTCAGAATTTAAAATTAAACCCTGTTAATTTTTGACTGACATAAACAATTATACAAATATGCAAAGTATGAATAAGTTTTAACGATTTGAATTCGATAATAAATTTCAAACTATTGTTAAAATGCATGTTACCTATATCTATATACACGTATATCATTTTGTATAATTTTCAAAATTAAATTTCTCAGCTAACAAGTATTGAATTTTTTCACAAATTTAGTAATAGGCGCGTTTTTATATCAAATTATTTACTATAACTATTTAAAAATTTAAGTTTTTTTGCATTGCTTATCTGTCGATGCAACCGTATTGCATACCCTGGTTCTATATTCTCACGGCGTGTAGCGTACATTGAATATAATATAGATTAATCTAAACAAACATTTTTTATATGAACGAAAATAAAATACCAAAAGATATTTAACAGATATTTTTACATTTTCACTTTAGGTCAGACAGCGAATTAAAATCAATATTTTGTATAAGATTTTTCGTTTTTCACCTGTTTTGTAAAACTTCCACTCTCAATTCGATATGTTTCAAAAAGAGTGTTCAGTTCAATTGGAAGTTTTCAAAACTGGTAAGAAAATAATCTTCATGTCAACAGCAGAACTTATCTCCTACCGATACAACTACTAAATAATTTGGAAAATTGAAAGAGGGTTATGTTATCGACCATCAATTCTACCAACCGAAAAATCTCTTATAATCAATGAAACTCCATCTCTCACCACACTTAAAAGCCAATTTAATTAGCTTGAAAATATTTTCAGGTACTTATACTCGGTGGAAGGAGGGCAAAACTCGAAAATCTTGAACAACTATTCAACAACAACGAACATCTGGAACAACAATTCGAGTTATCCACACTATATTAAACTTAGAGCTTAGATGATTTGTTAACATATCTATATATAGACTTTAAGATCATTTTTTCAACGTAAGAAAATTTTAATCTCGTTTAGATGACGATTATTGTATGATATTATGATGAAACTAAACTACAGATATGTAATTAGTAAAGAAAAGAAATGTGCAGATATAACCATTGGGTTTGAGTTATTTGTCTCATGTTTCTTGTCCACTGAGTCCAGGGATATCATAGTTTTTATCTGATGATGCAACTTTTGAGTGCCATATTTTAAGTAAAATATAGATTACTCAGTCATATTATTGTCAAGTTTTCCTGAAATTGACATTATTTTTTTGTTCCAGATATTTTGTTTTTTATCTGCTTTGTTAAGCTTCCATTCTGTGTTCAATGTTTTAAAAAGAGTATATAGTATGATTGGAAGTTCTTAAAAGGGGTAAAAGATAATCTCAACATCAACATCATGGCTTATCACCTATTGATACAACTGCAGAAAATAGATTGGAAGAGTCCTACGTTATTGACTATCAATTCTACCAACAGAAGAATCATCTTGAATCACTGAAATTTTTTCTTGCTGTATACAACAAAAAATTTAGTTTTATAATCTCCAATAAATTTTTATCTTGAAAATATAGATTTTTTTTTTAATCATCTACTATTATATTTCGTAAAATATGTCGATATTTACAATTCATCCAAGATCGTGATTTTTTATCCTCAGAAAGTTTCATTTCTACTAGATTTCCAAATAAGACTTGAATATGACATTAGTTAACTACAAAATTTTCGAAAACGAATCCATGAAACTATAATATAGCAAGTAATAATTATTAATATATGTCGCTTATCCATTTGGATAATTCTTTTTATTTTTTTATGATACAACTGAGTAAACAAATTTATTATTGTTTCGAAAAAATTTAAATGAAAACATATCTCATAGATTAGTGTTTATAATAGTGAATGATACACAGAAATATATTTGTTTACATTTCAAAGGATGATCATAATTTAAATTCCAACATGTGTATTGAAATAAATCTGTATTTGATTTTATAATCCAGGACCTAAAATGTAGGACTTCAAGGGTCTACACAAATATGAAAATGTTTTTTCATTTTTTCTACTTAAAATTTTTGGTTGTTAAAGATATAAGCTACAGTATCTATTTTCAATATTATAATTTTACTCATGCCTACTCACATGTACCACGAATATATTGATTTTATTGTCTGGGATTGCACATATGTATATTTACAATCAAACATAATCTGAATATTCTGTATTGGAGGAAATAAAAATTATTTCTCATAAAAAAAAAAAAAATTTCCTCCGAATGGTATATATTACATCCGATTAATATAACATACTTTTTTGTTTAAGTATATAAGTAGATTAATTCATAAGAGGTAAACAATAATCCGTGGTTAACATTAAAAAGTTATGGAATTATGTCACAATCACAAGCCGTTCCACCTGTTCCTAATCGACATTGATTTTGACACCACTTCAGCCAATTCATTGTAGTAGTTTTCGCTGCTTCTTTCGTTGTAGGAATAGGAAAGTTTTCTGTTGTTTTAGTATATTTTTTAGTTGTGGTATATGGAATTGAGCTAGTAGTAGTTGAAGACACTTCAGGAGTATTGCCTGATGTGGTAGTAATAGTTGAATTCATATCCGATTGTGTAGAAATTGCAGATTCATTGGATGCAGTTGTAAGTATTTCAAATGTAGAATTTATAAAGGCAGTTGTATTATTTTGAGGAAGTTGAGTGATTGGTTGATCTACAGAGGTAGTTATCGAATTTGGAACTTGATCGCTTGTGACAGTATTTTGAGGTGGAGCAAATCTGGTAGGAAAGGTAACCTCCATTCCTGAGGATGAAGTGCTTGGAAAAATTGGCAGTGGTGTTGGATCTCTCTCTGGCCAAATGTTTGAATTACTCCAAATCATATTATCCTCAGTTACTTTGCTCAGTGAATCATCGATGTCGACTTCATCCTTAGATAAACTTGCACTTTTCTTATCAAGTTCTCTATTTTTTATCACGGCTAATTTAAGTAATTGACTTAATTTGATCAGTAATTCCTGTAAAGTTTTCCTGTACAAAATACGTTTTCTAATGTCTACTTTTATTTCATCAAAGTTAGTTTGTTCTGCATTAATTATCAGTTGTGTATTCACTGAATCTTTTTGACTTCTATCGACAACAGCATGTTTATCATGCTCTTTTATATGATTGTAAACATTTAGCTGAATGATCGATACATTTGTAGGATCTATGGATTTTTCACTTGGTCCAGTTGGTAATCCATAAGTTATAGTTATTATAACCATGATGGTATACACCATTAAAATCATCTGAAAAGAAATGAAATTGTCGTAATTTATTGTATCCCCATTTTAGTGACTGATGTACAATTTTATTATTTATTATTATTTATTTCAAATTTGCAGGTGAAACTAATCGAGAAAAAATTGCATTACGTTGTATAACAAACCAAAGATAATCTCATGGAAACTACAACGCACTTGGATTATTCGTCATTCACGTTTCGACAAGATAATTGTTTTTATAAAGATAAGATATTCAACATATTAATTCTCATATAATATAATGCGAAGTTTATGGTTTTTAATTTTCCTTCGTTAGTTTGATATATCATTTTTTATTCATTCAAATAGTTGATTTCATACTTCAGATCAATTGGTAGGTACTTCCTAAGTATTTCATGTAAAACAAAACGAAAGAGATTAATCTTCTGACCGAATGTAATTTTGGGTAATAGTTGTACCATAATTGCACTGCAAAAACAATGTTTTATAAAATATTCAAAAAGCAACTATAAAAACACTAAATGTTTTAAAATATTTTTCTGGAACATCACTTTTTGCAGGATATTACATCCAAATATCGATTGTTCAATTAGGCGCGTAATTTTATAAAAGGACTAAAAAAGCTAACATAAATAGCATACTTTCAATGTACGATTTTCAAACAGATGATGAAAATATATCTTATGTATAAATACAGAATATAAATGATAATACACAAGTCGTAACATCACCAATTTTTAAATAAAAAATAATTTACCTTTTTAAACAGCAATGAGCAATAGCTGCACTCAGTATAATTCAATTCAATGCAATCGACAAATAAGAACCCACAGCACTAGCCGGAAAGACTCACTGTTGGAGCGTGTGATTGCAGACAATTTATCATATTAAACCCTATCAGGATGTTCAGTCTGGTTTACAATTACACAGATCAATAAATTCTTAGTAACACTATCAAAACGTCATACGTTTGATTAAATACTGAATCAATCGCAAATTGAATTGATGGTTCCCAAATTTGCAGATGATTCAAATTTGAATGTAAAGTTTTCAATTTTTTTTTTAAACAATAAGATAATAATTTTTCAAATATATTCTAAGCAAATAATTCAATTCCATTTTCAATTATATTTTATTTAATGATCAGCACAATAAAGAAAGTTAACGTAGTTGTTACACGATGCACAATCAACAAATTTTATAAATAATTTTACATTCCACAAGCTTATAATCAATACAATCTTATTTTTTTACTTTAGTATTCGAATCATTATAAACGGAGTTAAATTTAAGAAGATTATCAGAGTATAATAGACTAATCGAAATTCTCTGTTAGTGCCCTGTTCGAGTTCAATAGTAATGCAAATTTAATTATTATAATATTAGCACACAAAAGTTTCTTAAGGTTTTATATTATCAAGTTTTGATCGAACATTCAAATTCTTACGACTAATCGGCAAAAATGCCTCTCATAACGACTAATATCTACCTTTTATTGTCATTTCACAACGTTCTTTCATTATATCTATATTATAGTTTACGTTAAATTAATCATTTTTTTATATTATTAATAATAAATACATAATAGTAATAAATAAACTGTATTAAAATACATCTCAATTGTAATAACGTAGTGATAATATTATTATTAAAAAGAAACTTCAGATAACTAAAAAATTATTTGGAAAATTCATTAAATTAACATAAAATTATTCTGAGTAGTTGAAAATAATAAAAAATATTAACTTCTTATTTAATAATCTTACATTAGTTTTATATATACATTTTTATATAAACAAAACATTTTTGTTTGTGAAAATCCTTGGAAGATGTTAATTGTTTTTAAAAATAAAAAGATCCAATTTGTCTGGATGGCTAAACATATAGCAGCAAAAAAATCAGAGGCTTACAATTATCAACATACAGAAAGTTTTTTTCAAATTAATATTAAGTTGCTGAGTTTGAATATTTAACTTCTGGCTATAAATATTGTTATACTACATTTCTGGAAGACTTGGATTTTGAATTGTTTTTCACTCCTTGAAAGAGCAAAACATTTCGCATTCAATATGTTCACACTTGCTCACAACGTTCAAAACAATTTACAGAATCATTATATGCACGAGTCCCTAGCATCACTGTTACAGCTTATAGCATAGATTGAACATTACAGCTATATTATCACACATAGAATATTTATTGCATAATACACATACCGCACACATGTTCATATGAGTTGAAGAACTTAATGATAAAGCGTGCAGTTAAATAACATCAACATAAATCTTAATTCCAAATTGAAGCTTTCTTCTTTGTAAAAACGATTTAGCTTAATGGATATTCCGGATACTGTGAATTGATTTTATAAGAATGCTGATAAATCATATTTATAAAATATGCTTAATAATTTTGAAGATAAATTCTGATACTGAATTCAAATTACTCTATTTTATATTTATATTAATCATTGTATAGCAAATTATTTATTGCAATTTTGTAATAATATAAGTGGTTGATCATTACAAAAATGAATGTAGCCGCATTTGCACCAAAATGAACGTACATTTTTCTCTATACTGAAATGTTTTCATTATGACACTAATTTTATCACATAAGATGACCAAGTGCTTATTGTATGTCACAACAATCTTCTGTTAATTTACAGTTTCTTCGGGTACAGTAGCAGTCCATGAAGAAGGAGGTGTTTATTACAAGTGAACCCAAACAAGACATTGCTCTCGTATTAGCTTAAGATGTGTCTGAAATCAAAATCAAATTTAAAATAAAAATATTGTTTATTTTAATTTTCAAAAATGATAATTTTATATTTTGATGTATATTGAATTGTATATGCGATAAAAAATGTATTTACTACTCACCTTAAAAAAACGTATAATCACAAAATGTGTTTTTTTTTTAATTTTTTTTTCATTTTATAAGTTAGTTATTGTCCTGGTTTTAAAATATGTTCACCAACGGAAAATAAATTCGAGCCACAGTTAAAATAAAGTGACTCCCGTCAAGGCTCCGAGCCTCGACGGGGCTCTGACTGTACTAAAGAGCAGGCTGCAGCCTTCGAAAGAGCCACGTTTGGACCATGTTTCTTGACGACGTGCAACAGACTGAGCATGCGTTGAACGTTTAGAGGCACAGCCCAGAATCAAATAGAGAACACCCACTTTGTTCTCTGGAGATGATGGCAAATCAATACTGCGTTCCAACAGTGTCTCTGTTGGATCTGGAGGAATGCCTTGGTCTTTGCGAATGCGGAATTTCGACGACCTAAACATGCTTGATGGCGAAGAGAATTAGAGTAATACGACTTAGGTGACACGCGACAAATTCCCATTAATGTTTGAGCACTTTGACTTTATTGGATGCACTATTTATGCGCCTATTTATCTTTTCCTAAAGTGCATTCCGACGTATTTAAACGATGTTGATTTGCTTACAATCCTGTTTCTAATTACTATTCAGATGGTTTTGCGATCTAAGCAATTAATTCGCTTTATTTATAATGTGTTGAATGCATGACTATTTTCAGGTCCAAACAAATTTCTGAATCGTGCAATCACTGCACAAACAAAATAATGAATAAGTTTCACTGTTTATGTCCAAAAATAAAGTTTAACTGTATATCATATGTAATGTTTATCCAAAGAAGTTTATCTTCAATACTGTAATATATGAATTTTTCAATAAAATTATTTTTTTATATTGTTAACAGTCAAAATGTTTATCGACTTATTGTAATAACTTTATTCTTGCTATGCAAAACTTATTATGTCACCTAAAAATAAAAATAATCTCCGAAAACATGATTAAAAGTAAAAATAGATTATCAAAATCATGAAGTTCAATCAACGATTTTATTAAAAAATTTTTAATTGACAATATTTGTAACATTATTGTTGTATATATGTATATATATATATATATATATTTTTTTTCAATTTTAACATTACCATCGATTCTTGTTAAAATTGATTCACGCTTTCATCGTTTTATTTGGTTCTTCTTTTATCCTGTACAATACACTTTTTCAGTGATAAATGTCATACAAGTATTGGAATTTCAAAAATTTGTAATATATCTCATAATGAGATAATTCAATTTCGATCATATATTAATACACCCTGGTAAACAAACAGTAAAGTGTACTGGTGTACTTCTGATGCAAGTTTCATGTTAACCGGAATTTCAAATACGTATTTTAGTGCTCACAAAAATCAGTTTGCCGAATGGATTAAACATTCAAGTTCATTTATTTGATGTAATATTAATCAAAGAACCAGTTTGAATCTTTTTTCTTTCACAATCAATTTGAGTTGGTCGGATCACTGATTTTGATAGCAAATATTACTATTTATTTCATTTGAAAATGTCTCACCCGTATTATATCTGATTATGGAAGAGTATTATTTTTTGTACACTAAACGTTAATGAATTAAACGCTCTGATAATAATGGAGATTATAAAAAAAAGAATATATAGTTAATGCGTGGGTAATTTTGAGCATGTTTAAGTGGAGCTAGTCAACGTCTGGTCAGTCGTACGGCAACGGTAGTTACGGTCCTGGCGAGGTGTGGTGATAGAGGAGACGGCGTCGTTCATCCTCTCCAAGAGGACGTATTGATTAAATCCTCTCGCGGCCATGTTCCAGTGCCATTTCATTGGCTGGCATCCATTTTGTACCCTACCCTCTTGCAACCTATCCTGGCCGTTTTTGGTCGCTTATTATCGTCTTTCATTCCGCTACCCCCGCATTATTTGGATCGCAAAAGCGCACGCGTCACGACATTTTACA
This sequence comes from Trissolcus basalis, assembly GCA_025266255.1. Lineage (NCBI taxonomy): Eukaryota > Metazoa > Arthropoda > Insecta > Hymenoptera > Scelionidae > Trissolcus > Trissolcus basalis. The sequence continues at coordinate 32,395 of JAAMPD010000665.1, read as the reverse complement.
TTGAAGAAATACATTGTCAATCGAATTTCCACTATAATGTAACTGCGAGATGGATACCAACAACTCGTTTCACCTTAGCTAGTGATGCATCCAACTTGTTCGCCGCACTGTTTATTTTTATATTATAAAACAACAAATATTTTCCATTCACTACTCATCTTTTGTATTTTCATTCCCCCCAAAGTTCAAAATACATATGCATGGTATAGAGTAAAATATAGATTTTTTGATTTTTAATTTTATACAGAATGAATTTCAAATTATATGTGTTTAGTCTTAAATTTCGAATTTTCTAATCAACTGCAAAGTTTATTTTTTGATTAAGTCATCCCAAGTTTTCTTTAATGTAAAATGGTGTTTGCAAAATAAGCAATTTTTGATATACATTTTTGTTTTCTACTCACCTTTAAAGACACTCCGTTTCGATGCAGACATCACGAGATCATCATCCTCCAGTTTAAGACACTAAGTTCCAACATCCTCCAAGTTCCTGCAATACAAAATTAAAAAGTTTCCTTAATATAAATTAGTTTTTACTTTTTGTCATATAATTCTAGCAAGTAGGTAACGGTAACTCTAAATGTATAAAAAATTATATGTAAAATAAATACAATTTTCAATTTTAAAACATTATTTTGTAATCATTTGTTGTTATTTTTGGTAAAATTATTTGCGTTTATTACTTTAGTTGAAGAAGTATCACTTTTTACTTTAACATAATCTTAAAGTTTTATCGCAAAAAGCTTTCATAACCTAAATTTGTTGACGAGTGTATAAGAACAATACAAAAACAGTTAATGCTTGTTTTGATACAAAATTTTGCTCAAATGATTGTTAGATGATCAACGAATAAGATATGAATAAAAATTTTGTGGTTCAATGTTAAAATTATTAAGACAGGATGACCCGAATGTCATAGCGACCTGCATTTGCCCTAGACTGAGAAAAAAATCTATCGAATATTGTATTAAACTAATATTAATTTTTCATACTCATTTGTCAACATTTTCTGTAAGTTTCAATATTTCTCTCGAATTTTAGATTTACTGTACAGTTGAATAAATTCTGATAGAATTTTTTCTCCGTGCATATACGTTGTAATTTTGTTTCAATAAAAGTTATACTTTCATTGAATGGAAGTAAAAATAAACAGATATTGAATTTAAAGATTACAAGCACGCGGTATCTTGATTCAATTCTTCTTTGATCGTAAAATATTGCAACTCACATGGAGAATTGCTAGATATACGATTTATCCAAAATGAATAACGTGACCGGAAAATACATACCGAACCGTTTTTCAATTGTTCAAACTAACGTTACAGACATTTCGTTTGTTCTCCCATTCTTTGGTGCACATGAACTTGAATCACTTTCTTATATAATTCTAATTCTTTTTATTTCATAAATTTTCAAAAAAAAAAAAGACTTTTAGATCAAAATAAAATTGCAGGCTTTTGAATCTACCAACCAATTTATTAAAAAAGTTTTTACTGCAGTTATCTCATATAAAACCATATTTTGTTTGAAAATTCTGCAGAACTTAACAAAAACAATTTGCCTGCATCATAGAAAACAAATTAATATGGTAAAAAAGTTGGATATCATTTTGTAACTGCAATTTTGTTTGTCTTGTGCACGTTTGATTTGGTTATTAATGTTTTTACATCGTAAAATAAGCTAGCAGACCTGATGAAGTTTGTGAGAGTTAGAAAAAAGAACGAAGCAACGAATCTATTTCTTTGATGACCTCTAAATGAAAATCTTGAAGAAAAAGGGTAAAAAGAAATATGCCGCAGAGAGATTGTATAGTTAGTGCGGAATAGTGGATAGTGGATGGGACGATTGCAAGCATGCGAAAGTTGGCGAAATAATAATCTGGCGGAGGTGGTTGAAAGTAGAGTTTGTGACGTAAAAATGGTAACATAAAGTCGCGGGAAACGAACACAGAGAGTGGATGGCTGATCTCTTTTGAGCGGATGCATGCATCTTTCGGGTGGCGTGCATTACGTTTGCTGCCGGTGGCTGTAGTAATGTCAGAGAACGAGGAGAGGTGCGACGTTATGCGGACGCGCGCGATTGGTCGGCGCGTGGGCGTCACGCCCCCGTCATTTGACTGCGATTTTCAGAGCCACTCCCACGCAAACATCACCCCAAACTCCGCGCGATCGCCGAATGTCGCCCCCGCGCGCGTCTTCGACCCCTAGCGCGGGGGCCGAAATGTAGGTCAGGTGGTAGTAGAGGAAGTAACCCAGCCAGCCCATCCAGCCAGCCAGCCAGCCAGCCGGCCAGAGAAAGAGCCAGACGTCGCCAGTCGTAGTCCCGCGGAAACCAACTAAAGCCACCCGTCAAGTCGTCCTCGACAGAGCCGCCCTCGACCGACAACGACGGATTCCTCTTCGAAACACCATAATCATCGACCAGATTATTCAGGTAACGCTCATGTTATTTATTTTAAACACCATTTCAAAACTTCATCCTTTTTTCCTCATATATCTCTCACTAAATTTTACATCACTTCTTGCCGAGTTTTCCACACGTTTCACACAAATCAAATTCAACTTTCGACTCTTCCCAAATTCTTTCTTCTTCAATCTATTCAATTTAATTTTCTAAGTTTATTAACATATTTTTTCAAGTGGTTCATTCAAATGTAGTTAATTGAATCAAATCCTTAGTTACAGTTAAATAAGATATTCAACATCTTTTATTTTCATTAAGAAGAAATAAGATATTCTAAATTTATAAATCTAATAAAACAAAAAATGACAGTAGTTTGAGAAAAAAAAGTTTTGCATTGTGTAAGATATATTTTTTATCATAAAATGTAATTACCAAGTAGTCGAATGTTGTTTTGTTGAAACGCAAAATCAGCGCGACCTTTCAGAGTTGCGTCGCAACGACAAAAATCCTTGCAAGAAAGGCAAGTTTGTTTTAGATATAAATTTCACTAGTCCGACAAAAAAATCACCTTTCAACAAATCGAACAAACTTTATGAGTCTGATGATCACTTTTTCATTGCTTGAATTCTATTGAAATGCTCATTATACGCGTAATTGCATTGTGGTCAAGGTGATAGCAAAATGTGACCTTCTGCGCTGGAGTTCTTGATGATGCACGATATGAATTGGCCTGTGAATGAGGTCGGAATATCAATTTTCAGTTTTTGTGTAAGAGTTTAAGGTCTAATTTAATTTTTCTGCAATCATTCAGAAAATGAAACATTTTTATTCTTTTTGATTTTGAACGTTAGTGTTTGAAGTGGAATTTATGTAGCATATTAACAATCTAAAGAATGTAGTTATTTATTACTGAAAGGTAAGTTAACTAACTTTGTAAAAGAAAGAATTTATGCTCCTAAAAACAATTGAATAAATAATTATCAAATTTTCAGAAATAATTTCATTAGTGCCAGTAAAAAATATATCCCAATTTTCATGTTTCAACATCACAGTTCTTCTTCCTCTACAATTACTACATTTACGATTATTTATTATAGTATTTGAAAAATCAAGTATCAAAATTCATTTTGAGATCGCAAATATGATGAATGTTTATATTCAACTTTTTTTACTTTAAAATTCAAAGAAATAAAAGAAAGAGTGTAGTCAATTAAAATAAGTATTTTAAAATTAAATAACAAAAAATTGAAGGGAAAGTCAGAGCAGAGATTAGTGAATTAAGAAGAAATAAAGTTCTTTGATGAAATTTTTAACTGAAGAAAATGAATAACAGTTCAAAAAACTAATGAAAAATGGTGTAATTCTAAGATTTGTAAGGAATTAGGCGAGAGGAATTCTACGTAAAAAAAAGATGATTTTCTCACTCACAGATGTATAAATATTGGATTTGAGCAGTAACAAAAACAAATACCTTGATTCAGGAGATGTAAATGATTGTTTGAAATATAATCCATTATTTGGTCGAAGAACATAATGTTTTTGAAAATATTCATTTTTGCGTCACTATATTATCATGATTGCCGTGAGCAGTTTTATGTAAGAAACGTTCATACTTTTTGTCTATAAAAAATATTTGAGATAATGACAAAAGTTTGACTGAACTTTAAAAGAAGGTCTTGTAACATTCAATCTCCACTAAAGATAGTTGAAAAAAATGCTGATCTTTGACCTTTTACTAAACCCGTGTGAATTTAAAGTTTAAAAGGTTATTGCGGATATACTCAGTGTTTCATTTTCTGTTTCAACTTTTTGCTCATTCATGTACAAACGAAGGATTAATTCACCTTATCCACAATTTGTGAATACGAATAATGAATATCCGTCGAAAATCATCATTTTTGTAAATAAAAATCTTCAGGCTGAAAGTGATAAAAAAGTTGCAATGACTTTGCATTTCCTTGGTCGCTCTTGGTCTGCTGTGCTCCATCGGTGCTCCTTGTGGCTTCGCAAAATTAAAAGCGTTGCTTAACGAAAACAAGTCGAACAAACTGACTGAAGCACGACTGTTGTTGATTGTTATAGGAACTGTGAGGGCGAGGGGCACTGCAGAGACATGGACAATGTGCAAATGTTCGGCACTAAAGTTACAGCGATCAAGGAATACTTATATGTAAGGTCCATTCATTCATTCCCTCTATCATTCTTACTCTTTTTTACTATCTTTATCGGTTTATAATGTTTATTGTACTGTTGGCTGCGATGAATGTCTCCATTTGGGTCAATATTTCATTCAAAATAACTCAATTTCAAAATGTATTCTTCATTAGCTAATGAGCCCAAGTATTTCGAAGAGCCGAAGATATTCCAATAAAAATGACAATTTTCATTCTTTTAATACTTCTTGATCAATTCATTTTAGATGGTTTACTTGAATACATTTCATCACACTGTGTTATAGAAGATTTTATCGATTATCAATTATCTATTCACTATGTATTCTAGTGCATGAACACATTCTCATCAGCAACATTTTGCTATGCATCATCTTCTATAGTTACACAATTTTTTACTCTTATACTTGAATATGGAACAATGTATAATTTAAATGACTAAGGTTTTTGGTTCAAAAATTTCGAACCGTGAGTTGACTATAAATTTTCTTTTTTATAGAACTTTGCCAGGACACACTCACCCGCCAGACTCATGAGTTCTGAAAATACGTACGCACTTAGCAAGGAGACATGCAATCTCAAATATTCCGGTAAGTTTTTTTTACAATTTCAAAAGATAGCTTTAAATCGAAATCACTATAACAATTTTTTTATTTTTTTTTTGTTGTATTCTTATCCTAATTTATTTATTGTAGCAAAATATACTTTTAATAAACATCGAAAAAGAAAACATAAAATATTTTTATTTATTTGAACAAATTCAATTTGATTTATGATGAAAAAGTAGATAATGATTTTGAAATATAGTTTGCTTGTGACATCACACCCAACGTTATGTCTCTTGGAGAAAGGGTGCATAGTGATAAAGGATTTTAAATCTGCCAAAAGATTGCACGTGCAAAAGCAGACTCAACAGATTACAGACCGCAAGGGTTTTTCCGAGTATTATCTCCTACCATATTTGTTTTACTACCAAGATAATAAATTGGAATCTCTAACTATTGGTTAACCAACTTCTTCGTATGAATTTGAATTAATTTCAATATAAACGTGCTTTATCTTATCTTTTTCATCACTTGACTTGAATCACCACTTGAATTTCTAACAAAAACAAACAACCTATTGATTATCCGGAAAAATTGTCTTATTTCTTGAATTCGAAATTTTTTATTTGAAATGAACATAATTATAAAGTGAAATTGTGAATTTATGAAAAGTATAGAGTAAAGCCCAATGAAATGATAATATTTTATACGAATGTAAGTAAATATGTTATATCACATTAGAAGGGATTTACCGAGGGTATGAAAATATCCGATCCTCAACGTAAGATTAATGACACGAGATTATAGCTAAATCCCAGACTGGGTGGAAAGCAAAGAATCCAAAGATCTATACCCATATAAAGATGTTATACATGACTTCATCCTGCAACTTGTACAAATAATTTTTCAAATAAAAAAATACGTTATTTTTAATTCTCAGTACGCTCTAATTCAAACGGATTATTCAAAACTGCACTTGATGCGAAATAATTGCGAAATGTGTGTTCTTATAGTGAAATAAATTTTAAAAACCAGTAAAAACAAAATCCTTACCACGCACCAATGAAAAGAACGTGAGTCTGCGAGCATTTAAAGTTTATGACTTTTACATGGTTGACATACTTTTTCCAAGTACACTTTTCGTCCTTCGTGGATATGAACAAAATAAAACGAACCTCTCAAGGTTTCGCTCGTCTATTCGTAACATAATGGCGGGAAAAGTAGAGACATAGCTCAAGCCAACCCTATGCAAAAAAAAGCAATTCCATCAAGCAAGGATTATCATGACTTCCAAACGTTATCTTATGTTCAAGCTTTTTTATTTTTCTCTTTTCACATTTTGTTTCATTTTAATAAGAAAGATTCAAAGGCTTTTTTACTTTTCTAATCTGTAATAACAGTGATGTTAGATTTTTGTTGAAAAAGAAAAGAGGTATTTACCTGTAAATGTCAGACCATTTCAACGAATTGCTAAATGTAGCAGCGTTAAAGTTACTTCGGCTTCTGAAAACAAAAAAGGTAAGAATTGAATGAAATAAAATGAAAGGACACAAAAAGTAATTGAGATGGAATCGTCCCACCAAACAAGTGAGAGTGTGTCAAATATTAGGTGTATACTTTCAATTGTTTGATGAGGCGAAATCATTCTTAGAGCATCGGGAAAAGACTACCAGACTCGAGAGTACATCAACAACATGGATTCTCATATATCCTTTAAAAAACAACTCGCCAAATTGGTTCGAAAATGTTATTATTGAATAAAAAGTTTGAAACTGAAGGATGAATAGGTACTAATTTTGTTTTCTTTTTTCTTTTTGCCTTTTCTATTAGATATTCTGCCGCAGAATGTCGAGGGTTTTCCCGCAACAAAAGAGTTCTTAATGAAGGTAGTCGATATTCTGATAGACTTTATCAAGGCCTCAAATGATAGAAATGCAAAAGTGTTGGAGTTCCGACATCCATCCGAGATGATGCGACTGCTTGATTTGGAAATCCCAGACTCAGGCGTGACGCTACAACAACTGCTGCTCGACTGTTCAACAACATTAAAATATCAAGTGAAAACAGGTCAGTCCTATTTATCACATTCATCATATTCACAACTCCTTTTAATTTGTACAAATAAAATTGCTTACAAAATAAACCCATCACAACATGAAATTATTCAATTTTATTATTTTTCTAACAAAGATCCAATTGTTAAATTGTATAAAAAACAAGCTCCTGAAATTGTGCGGCGCTTGCGCCGTACGTTTTATGACAGTACTCTATTACGCAGCCATCAACCATCCGTTTTGTGGGATGATAAGCCATATAATTTCATATTCAATTTAGCATACGAGCGCGCAGGGACAAAGATAAGTTGGTCGCAGATATTCTCACTTCCAACGGTAATCTCTCTTTTTCGCTCCCCCACGTTACACGCTATTGATACCGATACATAAATCAATTTTCGTAACTCAAAAAAAAAAAAAAAAATCAAAAATATAAAATATAGCTGAATTATCACGTCGGGAAAAAAATATTTAAACGCTGAAATAATATTGGTCGAAGTTTATTTTATAATGAAAAGTGCAAAATGTTGAATCAACTGCTGTTACAAATGATCGGATCGGCAAATTCGAAGGAACATGGGAAATTGTAATTTAATCCCGTTCTAATTTGCAATGAAAACGGAAAACGAACAAAGTTTGAAGTTGACCATTCGATTAAACAAACCAAAGTTTTAATTAGTGGAAGATTATGCGCCCGTAATGTACACATCAGAGGCATCATGAGAAATAAAACGGATATCGATGGAGTGGCAAAGCCCGGAAGTCGACCGCAAATCCCCCACGACAGTGCCCATGAAACTTGGCTATCTTGGTTCGATTCGATTACCAAGTTGAATGGATTTTAATGCACAATAGCCACACGAACGTGTACCACCACGCGGACGTTGAACTAGAAATGTAACCAGCCTGCTATTGCACTGACTGGCATATCAGGGGTGTTGACACCCTTCAAAGACGCGTGCCGCGATACGTGCTTGGCCCAACAAAACTTATTATTTGATTATACACCCCACGCATATCAAACCCCTTGCTGGTTATCTCTGACGTTTTTCGTGTCTGTTCTTGAACTTTTGCCTATGCCAAACGGTACACCCAAATTATCACTCTTCATACTCGCAAATATATTTCACTAGTTTAATGTAGGGATGAACCCTTATCTTCCAAACTGACCTCATCAGATTTATATCTGACACTCACAATATTTTATACCACATTTTTGTAATAAAGCTTAAGACAAAAAATATATTTATAAAAAATGATATTTTGTATTATTTATAATTTAATTTTTTTATTTTATTTACATAATTTATTGTTGCTTTTTAAATAGCTTATAAGTAGAAAAAATGTATATGTAAAAGATATTTTTCTCTGTGTAGGATTTTATTTTTGAAGAGTTGAAAAATGATTTGTAATGTTTGTGTTTGAAAGAGTGTTGAGATGGAAGGACGAGTGTAGGATGATGCGATAAAGAAAATCAAAGTTCACAATATGAATCAAAATTTCAAAAACACTTCTGTGGCTTTAGCACACGTGGCGTAACCACGCGCGGGGAGACTAATTCAATAGGATTGGTGTAATTAAGAGCAATTTCTAAACGATATCCCCTCACTAGGGTTTTAGTACAACAGTAAATAGGGGTAGGTGGTCGATCAGGCTCTCCGATCCCAAATGCACAAGTGCTCATTTTTTATTCTCTACCGCCTAATAGTTTTTCACAGGGCAAATTTCAACTATGCACATTTCAATTTAAACAACCTCTAATCAATTAACAATATTAAAACCGAACAAAATCATTAATATCTATTAAATGGAAAATCAACTGTTAACATTGGAATGAATTTATTTCGATGAAATGATGGTGAGAAGATGAAATATAGATTTTGGAAAAGATGATAAAACGAAGTAAAATAAATGACAGGGAGATGTTCATCGAAACATAACACCTGAGATGAAACGCGTTTACTATTACGTATTGCATGATTGATTGCAAAGTACTAACGTTAAGCCAGGGTTACACACTTCTCTTCATACAAATCCAAAGCCCCTAATTTATCACTGCGGGGGCCTGCGTCGAACAGGTCTTCCTGTTCAAGCCTTCGTTGGTCTCTTTCACTTTTTCGTTCCATCTTTTACTCTCGCTACTCATTGTCCAACTTAATCGTCCACGAATCTGTGTGGTAATTAACTTTCTGCCTCCATTTACAGCCTCTGGTTTTTCATACATATCAAATTACTAAACACCCAAATTAAACATGAAAATAACGCTATTAAAGTTGTTAATCTCAATTTGTAAATTTAACTTGCAAATAATTTTCATGCCATCGCATCTACTTTGGTGGTTTTGCGAGAGTAAGAACGTGCTATCTTAACAGAGAGAGCTTCTGAAGAACATGCTAGGATGTGGAATCCAAGATATTCAAGTTGGTATTCACTTGAGATGGCATACGCTTGGAAAGTTAGCCAAGATTGCATGTTCTTCGAGCAAAGCAACGGTATGGTATGATGAGTTTGCTAAATTATGCGAAAACATTTATTTAATATCAAATGAATTGTTACAATCATTTGAATAACAAAAAACATTATCGCACTGCACGTTTGTAAAGTACATTTTGAAATTGAAGAACGTGATTAATGGTTGTTGGCAAACAAAATTCAACTTAATTTCATTGGAAGTGAGAGAATTGAAATTCTGTTGTTTTCTAAAGAAAAACTAAAGGTTGGTTCTACTTTGTAATGAATTACATTCTCACGAGCGGGTGAATGCAGAGACAAATATCTGTGCGATGAAAAAGAAATGAAAATAACCAACAGTTTGATAATAGAGGAATCTGAAATGAATGAGATCTGCATAATGCATTATCGGCTTAGTGGCTTATCTGGACGAGAAAATGGAGCGTGTTTGTTTTTTGAGAGACTAGCGTTCACGTGCTCGTCGCCCCGTTTGAGAGCCTCTGCAAACAATCTAGTGGTGCAGCGACGCGTATGACGTGCAAAATGCGGGCGCTCCAGCCCATCGACCCTCGACCGTTTCGTGCGCGCTTCCACCACTGCTTTCAGTTTCAGAGGAGAAAATAAAAGGAGCGAAAGAAGATGGAAAGAAAAGTCGAGACTCGCCCTTCTGGTACGATTTGCCCTATACCGGACGCGTGCCTCGATCCACCGACCAAGATAATTGCGAATAACAGTGCGACAAACGGCTCGGATACCGTCGGTCTATAACTCGAGGGGATTTACAACGCCTCGGAGTACCCCACGGAGAGTCCTCGAGACCCTAGCGGAATAGACGCTGCGCCACCTTGATCCCTGGGATTCCCGAAAAAAAGCCCCACGAAATTCCTTTTGGGAGTGGACTGACAGATCTGCTAATAAAATTCACGTTTAATCAACCACGCCAACTTCTCGTTTGCCTCCAAACAAATGCCACTCTTAGGATTTACTTTTTCTCCATTCAACCAACCCGCAGCTAATATACAATACCAAATTTTACAATCCCCATCTAACAGTTCATTTTGAGTCTAAACAAAACAAAAATGTCCCTTCAATTTTGAACATTAATTAATATCATATGAAACAGGAAGAAGGATTATCATAAAATTAGGACACAGGTTTTGACGAAAAAAGGGGATTCGATGATAAAGTAAAAAAAAATGTGCAGCCTCGTTTTCTTATGATATCGCATTTGGACAGCAGAACCGAAAAGAATGTTACTATACGAATGTTAATTTTCTGGCTATTTGAATTGTGCATTTCCAATTTTCTGAACTCGATAAATTGACAAGGAATGATATGGAAATATTGCATTTGAATATTAAATTAAATATTGTCATGGCCTTTCAGCAAGCTGTCTTGCGCATCCCTTGAACGAGAACCGCGTTATCTTTCTATATTCTCGAACCTTATCTACCACAAGAAAAAACATTTATGGTCCGGACATTCGATGAGCCTTATCCATCAAACGTTTATCGACTTTTTTCTTGTCTCCTGGAATATTCACTTTTTACAACTCAAACATTGAAAATCCAAGTTAAACGACTATAATATAACCTAAGAGAATTTGTTTCCAACCATATGAGATATTATTATTATTATGCAAATCAGAACCTGCGGTAAAGCGTGAGAAATGTTGTTGGTTCATTGTAACTGGGAACAATCAATCAAATAATTCTTTAATAGAGAGTTAGTGATTTTGTGAGCTTGCAAATTAAAGGTTGAATAATTTCTCAGGGTAATTAATAATATGGCATGTGATGAAGAGAATTAAGTGGTGGTCGATGACGTCTGATGGACGTAGCGAGACGGTTGCCTTGCTCTGAAAAGACTTACGCGCAAAACGAGAGGTTAAACAGTAGTCGAGCTTTAGGTCGCTCGCTGAGTACGTTGTCATCCGCTCGGCTGAACATCGCGCCGGATAAAGTCTAATGCCTCTGTTTGATGGGACTTGGCCCCTGCAATGATGATGCAACTAGCTAGGGGAACGACGCCGCTTACGCCTTTCACTTATATACGTCACGGGTGCCGATACGACTCATGGCGTCTGCCAGAATTTCGCCTCTTAAAATCCATTTACATCCATTTATTTTATCCCAAAGGAATACACGTACGTCTTAAGTTCAATTTTTCAGCTACAATTACTTTTTATGAGTAATAGTAATTTCAACATTAATTAAACTGTGAGAAAAATCTACTATGTTGATTGAACTATTTATTTTTGTTTCTTGATTTTATAGTATATTCCACTGGAAATCTAATAGTAACTACTAAAATCTAGTTATCATAACTATATTCAGCTTATTCTCTATTTTATTCTTTTTTTTATTCTCTAATTTGTTTTTGATCAACTCAAATTTTTTCGTTATACTTAATAATATTATTATGACAATAACTTGTTCTAAATTTTTGACAAACTTGTTTAAATATTTAAATTTCCTCTTCTTTTATTGAGACTAACTATATTTCTTTTAATCAAATTAAACGAATTACAAAATTTGATTGATGCGTTAATTTTGACACGAATTCTAAAGCTAAAATGTTTTTAACAAAATAAATAAGAAAGTTAACATGAATCAGTTCGACTAGAGTTGATCAAAAAACGATTTCTTATTTTCTATTATATAAAAAATATCAATTTCCTTTGTCGATGAAAAAGAACCAAAATTGTGAATTGAAAAATATTGGATCAAAATGAAAGATAGAATTGACATGTTGAAAAAGGGAGAAGAAAAGAAATGGTAAGAGTATGTTTTTGTTTGGCACTTTCAGGTCACCCTCACTTTTTCAACCAGTTATCATGTGGTTTGGATTTGGTGTCAATGGCAGGGGAATGGCTAACAGCAACAGCGAACACAAACATGTTCACGTACGAGATTGCGCCGGTTTTCATTCTGATGGAGCACGTAGTTTTACAAAAGATGCGCGAATTGATTGGGTGGAACAGCGGTGACTCGATCTTGGCTCCGGGCGGTTCGATAAGTAATTTGTACGCTTTTCTGGCAGCTCGACACAAAATGTTCCCGTCGTACAAAACTCTTGGACTCTCGGCTGTAGGTGGTCAATTAGTCATGTTTACGTCCGATCAGGTTGGTGGATGAAAAATGCGACGATTAACGAAGAAGCCGCTCATTGTTTCCCAACTAATCAATCACCTGGTTTTTTGTCCATTCCAAATCTGTTGAAAACAGTGCCATTATTCCGTAAAGTCGTGCGCTGCTGTCTGTGGCCTGGGCACCGATAACTGCGTCATGGTGCCGAGTGACGAGCGCGGTCGCATGATACCATCGAAGCTGGAGGAATTAATTTTGGAGCGCAAAGCCAAAGGTCACATACCATTTTTCGTCAACGCCACTGCAGGCACCACCGTCATTGGAGCTTTCGATCCCATCAACGAAATAGCCGACATCTGCGAAAAGTACAAGCTTTGGTTACACATCGACGTAAGTATAATCAGACTCAACTTGCAAAACTTCATTCAGAATTATTGTACAAATTTTATTGCATTACTTTCAACAAATAAAATAACAAAGTTTCGTTTATTTCTCGGTTATTGTTTCATTGGATTTTATCATTTTGGGATTTCAGGCGGCTTGGGGCGGCGGATTGTTACTTTCCAGAAAGTACAGACATCCACGACTGACGGGCGTTGAGCGGTAAGTTTTGAAATTTTCATAGTTGTATAAGCATAGCGATGGAAACTTTTTTAATTACGAACATTCAGCTGAGCCGATAAATAATTAACGATACGAATTAAAAGAAACGGTGAAAAAGTGGCGGTTGTGTATCTGCGAGCATTTTGTCTGACAGTGAACGAAGAAATATAGAGCAATTGAGCACGGGCTGTGCCAACATCTGGGACACTGCATCACCTCGTGACAAACAGGTTTTTGAAAAGCTTCGAACTTGGGGTCGCGCAACCTATTCTCAAGTTTTATAGTTTATTGAGGCTTAGGTTGATGGAGACTTTGGAAAAAACAGACTTTGCCCCAGCACCGTGTGGCTTTGCGGGAACAAAATCAATACGCGAGCGAGAGAGAGAGGAGGCGATGTAAAATGGATCGAACCGGTGCGTAGAAAATAGATTAAAATGAAAATGAGCAAAGGCGTGATAAAAAAGGAAAACTTGGACGAAGTGGAGCTCGGTTGGATCCTAATAGATGGCTGACATAAACTGCGATTAAGCAGAGTGCTTTTGTCGGTGTCTGTCGCCCGATCAAGTGTAGCTTTTTTTCACAGGATAACGTCCATGAAATAACAATTACTGCAAAAAAATTTCAACCGAAGGTCTCAAACTCTTGTCAATATTTTTTGAATGATGGATTTTCGGCTAAACGAGATAAAGATAGTCGGATCTAGAAAAAGTGTTACTCGTAAATTTGAAATAAAAAACGTGAGTGGGATTGAACAAAGATTCGAAGAGCGAGAGAACATTTTGCAGATGAAAAATGTACATTAATGAAAACGAAAAAAAAATAAAATAAAATAAAATAAAATAAAAGTTGCGGAATTTCGTGAAAACATATTTTTGTTTGTCGTAATCAAAATATTAGCTGGAAGCATTTTTCGCGAAACTGCACAAATCCATCACAGGGTAGTGTCGTAATCCGTGACATTTAAAGCTTTGAAATGAGTGACTCCTGTCCTCGGCACATGCCGACTTTCACATCCCACATCGTGTGTGTGTGGAGTCTGCCCCTGCGCCTCGCGAATATGGGGTTCAGCTAAACATAAAGTAGGGCCGAGATTCTATAGGGATGGCAAGATTAATCCGCGATTTGCATTCTCCAGCATCTGCTCCCTCATTTTGTAACGAAGAAGACAATCCTGACCCAGGAGCATCGTTCGATCTATTAAAAATGCCTCTAATATTACAACAAAGTCCCCGGATGCATCCAGACGTGTCTCAATTATCGTAATCCCACGGACATTTTATTTACCCCAAATGCTCGAATTTAGAAACAAATTTAGATAAAACCACTGCTTCAGAGAATTCATGATGTGAAAGTAATTGTAATTCATTTTTCTTAGTCCCAATGAAAATCCCTAAAAAGATATTTTATTTTGAAATTAAGTCGAAAGTCAAAATTTGTTTAAAAATTGGCTGTAGATGTGTTTGCAATAACAGATTTATAATTAAAAATTAGAAAAAGTTCTGACTGTTTTGCTGAGTTGTAGGTGTCCCATCTTAATCTAAATGAAACTTTGACCAAAAATGATTACAAATAATAGGAAAAGTATGAAACAGTGGAAATTAAAATATTTGAAAATAAAAGATTGAATTTGACGTGGAGAACATTACAAACACTTCTTGAATTAGGCTTTAGAATGAACAAATTGTGTAAAAATGTCAAGCGTCGAGATGAGAAACAAAATGTTGAAGGTTGAGTTAAAAGAGCTCTCGAAACGGTGCATAATACAGTTGGCTTTTGTGTATATACGTTTCCTCTCCGACTGTACCGAATACAAAACTTCCTTCCTGGAGGTTCTTGATTAAAATGGCAAACGAAAGACAGAAGTCCGACACAGGAGCAACAGCTGGATCTGTTCCCTGGAGCACATTTACAGAACAGAACTCTTCTCTTATTGACGCGTCGCGTCATCGTATCTAGCGTTGCTCACAAGCTTGAAATAAAGCCCATGTCCCAACAATGCCGGATTAAACTCGTACAAAGGGTTCGCTTTCCTTCACCAGAATCTGCCTTTTTACCCCCCCCACTCTTTCCCCCATTTTTTTTCTTCATCTTCACTCTCATTTTCCATCACTTCATATGCACGAATACCGATGCAAAGTTGTTATTTTGTTCCACGACTAGTCGGTAATCACAATTCTCCTTCAAAGAATTTTTTCGAGTCTTTTGGGACGTTCGTACCTAACAGTTTGTTGATTAGGTCATTACTAAACAAAAGAAATGTGTCAAAGTTGTAAAAAATTTTTCTTGCAGGAATAGTTAAAATATAATTAAAAAAGCAGTAATAACTTGAATTATAATAATTAATAGCTGTTTGGAATCGGGTTGTAAAAGTTTTCCACGATCCAAATCTGTTTATTAGTCAAGTTATTATGATTCTTAGTTTAGAAGTGCAAGTTTTATTAGCTATAAATTATATTTTAAAATGTTTGCACCGTTGAAGACTAGGTAATTAGTAACAGAAGCCATATATCTCGAGTTTTGGGGGTTCGCATCGTGCAGTATAAAAGCGGTTAAGTTGAATGAAGCAGGCGCCAAACCCAACTGTGAATCGCATTAATCAACTATACCCTGTATTTGATTGCCAAGAAAAGTGTTGGGATAAAATGTTCGTCAAAATTAGTCAGGCTCCAGTGGTGTGAAGAAAAATAATAAAAATTGGTTTAATTGCTGGGTGCTTAATCAATTGACCAACATTTTTCACACGAGAGTTGAAATCCAACTGCATGATATATCAATTTGGGTTATACTTTTTTAGAAAATGTTATTCGAATGAAGAGATTTATAGAAAAGAAAGACAGGAGTTTATGTTTGTTATGGTTATCCCGAATGTAAATGTTTGTAAGATTATGATTTGTAACTAATGGAAAGTGTCTGCGTGTGACATGATTTTCGCTTATGGTACTTCAAATCTGGAAGACCCTTACAACAGCTGCAGTATCAACAACTGCGAGGGATGAAAGCTGTATATGTCACATACCGTGTATCTATAACATTTGTCACAAAGCAAGTCAAATTACGTCATGACCACTGAGATTTGTATCACAATAATATAATGGCCCAAGCGATGCTCAGACACCGTGAAATTTCACATTTTCAAAGCCACTGATAGATTGTTAAATCATGTTAATAATTAGAGATTATCCTGGGAAAATATTTGTCTCACTCAATTGGATATTGATTTCAAACAAAAAGTCCATTTTTACAACTTGAGTTCTGCTCAATTTTTGACAATAAATAAGGCGACATTTTTAATTGATAAATTATTGACAAATTATTTATAGTTTGAAAGCCATTAAGAGAATGTTCTAAATTCTGATTGGCACAATCACTCAAGTCTTGTAATTGTTTCGCAAAGAATGTTTAAACAATCTCAAGCTATCAAACTTGTCGATAAAGTATTTGCCCATAAAATCAATATTTCACGAGACAGAATATTGTGTATCATGAAGTTTGAATGCTGCCGTCCACAGTTAGACAAACTGATGCTCTCATTCAGTAAATGAAAAAACTTGTCTATTGAATTTGAAAACTGAATAAATAATACAGTATAGTTGTTTTTTTAAATTCATTGATTTCAATCGTGGTGATCGCCAGAAATATATGGTAACTGTAAATTTGACAGTTTAAAAGAAATAATGTATGTGTCCTTTTTCTATATAGACAATGTCAGTTAAACCGAGCGTTTTGCATAAATTTAACAATGAAGTCACGTAAAATGTCAGTATTCATGTCATTGGTGGAAAACGACATGGTGAAATGCAAATCAGAACAATCGTAGGAAGGGTTGTGAAATCAATGTTTTCGATGAGGTTCATTGGATCCAAATAACAACTCCTATGGGCTTAAAGTATTAGAGTCATCTCTCCTCTTACGAATTCATGCATCGAAACAAATTTGACTTTTATTATTTTATGACTGCAATTTGCAGACCTTTGGCTCAAAATCAATTTAGATTCATTGATCTAGAAGAGATTTTATCACATTGCCAAAATTGAAGATTTGCCATGGGTAAATAAAAACCATGAAAACAAATTGAATTCAGAATGCCTAACAAATACAAACTCATTACTTCTGGCTTGAAGCCAATTATGTCAGAGCCAAGTACGTATTGTTAATATGCAAAATGGAACCCAACTTTCTAACTGGGGTGTTCTTGGCAACAGCATATATGTATACGGATTAGTCCAAAACTTGTCGACAAATTAAAATGTAACCAACAATTCAGTTGAAATCATTGAAATTATTATTACTTTTTAGGGCCGATTCTGTAACTTGGAATCCACACAAACTAATGGGAGCGTTACTGCAGTGCTCGACGATTCACTTCAAGGACGAGGTAAGTAGTCAAAAAAAAAAAAAAAATGTATCACTCAAAATTCAAGCTTTGATTAAATATGAAACCAACGAATGAATTATAATTGAATCAACATCAAAGTATAACTTTTGACGAAGTTTCGGAAACTGCATGTTTTGGAATCTGTTACTGCTGCAAAATTTTTCTGCTCCAAATTTGCAAGCCGTAAAAAATTGTAATCCTCGCGAATGATGTAGACAAAAAAAATTGAAAAATGAGGGAGGGTAAATTCCACGAGACGAGGGTGACGTCGCATTCCAAAAGGGTAGTTGAACAGTGCAATGCTTGGGCTACTACAGGAATTTAATTAAACTAAGAGATAACATATGTTGCCAACGCCAATGATGGGCGAAGGCGCAGGACTGGCTTGACTCCCCTCACTCTGTAGTTCAGTTATTGCTAACTCTGCCCTATCCCTCGGATATTAAAATTCCGTGCACCGGCTGCTACTCGAGCAGCAACTATTTGAGGGACATTATTATTATTATTTTTCCATAATTTACACCCTTCGACTGAGATTCTTTTCGATTGAACGTACAAAAAATACAGTGTGACAAAAAAGGAAGAACTTATTTTATTTGTCCAATTTTTTTGTTGAATTGCAGGGTCTGTTGCTGAGCTGCAATCAAATGTCAGCAGAGTATTTGTTTATGAGTGATAAATTGTACGATATCAAGTATGACACTGGCGATAAGGTGATCCAATGCGGCAGGCACAACGATATTTTCAAATTGTGGCTGCAGTGGCGCGCTAAGGTGAGTTTGAGTCTCTGTGACAATATATCGATTGAGCAATATCGATTCTACTGATTGAAATGAAACAAAAAATGTTGGTGCTTTTTGCAGGGCTCAAACGGTTTTGAAAAACACATGGACCGTTTGATGGAATTAACAGAATACATGGTACGAAGAATCAAAGAAATGCCAAACAAATTCTATCTGATCCTCGAGCCTGAAATGGTGAATGTCTGTTTTTGGTATTTGCCCGTGCGAGTCCGAAATATGCCACATAGCCCTGAAAGAGAGAAAATTTTAGCCGAGGTCTGTGCTCTTTTTGTTTAATTTGATTTGATTTGTTGTTTGAGTTTAGTGAAATAAATTGGACGAATGGTTTTTTTAGATCTGCCCGATTCTGAAGGGACGAATGATGCAAGCTGGAACGTTGATGGTGGGCTATCAGCCGGACGACCGGAGACCAAACTTTTTCCGAAACATCATTTCAAGTGCTGCAGTAAGAGAATCGGACGTTGACTTTTTGTTAGCGGAGATGGATCGGCTAGGTCATGACCTGTAAGAAGGAGTTCAGCATTCGACAATAGATGAAGCTGAGTTTCAACTTTGAAATGTACAAAAGAGCCAATTACAACAACTAACCATGAATATTAATTATACATATGACACGACACCTGTGAAAGTATGAGGAATCATTCGATCCGGCTCTGGTAAAAGAAGAAAAAGAAGCAATAAGAAATTATTTTGATGATAGATTAATTATCATGATATTCTTTGGATGAATTCGATAACTTGCATTCACAAACATCTGTTTGGCTAAGAATGATCCAAGTACTTTCGTTGTGTTGGAAAACTGTTAATGTTAAAGTGATCTTAAGTATAATGTTAATCTACAAATTCAAAAGCCATAATCGAAGAAAGTATGATGCAAGGCAACGTAAGTAACTCGCGAGTTGAACAACCTTACGACTTCTTGGTGCTTTAATTAATCAGTTGTTCCACTTATTCTCAGGCGAAAATTTCAACTTGCTATTATTAAATGCAACCAATTTCAAACTCTTTTCAGTCAAGCTGTATTATATACTTTCACGGCTATTGATCTAAAATTATTTGACAACGTTGTAGACCATATTAAAATTGTTTTCAAAGAATCAAAAACTATGGACGAGTTAAGCCAGTCTGCAGAATAATGAGAAACGTATCGAGGAGGAAAAATGTTTAGGATAACGAGTATAGAATTTAAGTCAAATATTGAGCATATCTCAGCGTATTAAATAAGAAGTCAAAGAAAAATCTAACGCCGGCCTTGAAGCAACGAGTTTTGTTTAATATTTTACAAAATGTTTATAGACATAGTTGGGTCTTGAGAATTGCATTACGAAATTATGTTTACCGCGCTTATACCGTTGCTCCTATATATGTATATATCTGTATATATTATATAAATATATAAATATTGTTGTAAATCAAATTAGTTGCCGATCGTGGATTGTTATAACTCAAATGTATAGAAGATTATATGAAATATTATATTTTGATAACACTTTTGTTTTAAAATGGACATAACAAACGGGAGACAAAACTTGTTCTTTCAAGGTCGATTGACAGAACTTATTTGAAAGTGAAATATTTTCTGCCAGTGTTTTATCGTCGTTGTAAAGGTTACAACAAATATGCCAATCATCATGTTTAAAATATTTCAATTTGAAATCAAGTTTTCAATTCGTCGTTTAGGGTTCACGTTGTTTTATTTATGTCGGATTCAAAGGTCTACCAGTAAACGAAAAAAAAAAAGAGTAAAAAGTTCGTTCAAAAATCAAGGTTCATAGATGTGCAAATTCTATAGAACGAGAATAATACGGAATTAAACGTAGTCAATTCACTTCTGCAAAAAATCTTATTGGAAAACTGATACTAATGATCTCATAAAAATTGATATCATTTCAATTATACCTTTAATGAAAAATTATAAAAACTTGTCAACAAGATATCCAATACAGAATAA
This sequence comes from Trissolcus basalis, assembly GCA_025266255.1. Lineage (NCBI taxonomy): Eukaryota > Metazoa > Arthropoda > Insecta > Hymenoptera > Scelionidae > Trissolcus > Trissolcus basalis. The sequence continues at coordinate 11,950 of JAAMPD010000665.1, read as the reverse complement.
GAATTTTTCAGAGGTGCGCTATTTTCAATGCTGCTTTAGGATACCAGAATTTTGTAACTGTTGTTAAATCGTTATATTTTACTGTTTTTTCTGATGTTTGAGAACTATATACATTTTCGAGCAATTTTAACAATTTTTCGTTTACTGGCCTGCAAGAAAAGCTATATCGATGCCGTTAACAAAACTAAAATTCGATCAATACATCTAATAGAAGTATTTGGGATTATATATTTATGTACACGATTTACAAAAAAATTATACCGTTCAAAAAGTTACAATAAGACGAAAAAGCAAATGTCAACAATTTTCTTTTCAAGTTAAAAACAAATTCATTTTGATTATTTCAGAATTGAATCAGAATATTCTTTGTTCAAAATTTTCTATTCAGTCGGTCTGAACGAACGTGGGACTGTCTTGTAATTGATTTGACATTTTTTTCGTTTTAAGCAAATTTTCTATGGTTTAAAAAATAGAAACTGTCGACGCTTAACTAAACTATACGTTATAGTTACTATAATACGAATTAAATCGTTAGTGATTTAATGACGCTCCTACAAGCCATGTTAACGTACAAAATTATCCTATGCCCAAGCCAGTAACAAATATATATATTTATTTGCCAAAGATTCGTGTGATTGAGAGAGAAATGAAATTCGGCGTTTGTGCAGGATGCAACGCTGATTATATAAAAAATGAATATATATATAAAATACACAAAAATATATTAGAATGGAATATATCACTCAAAATTTTTATTTCTGAAAATCAACATATTTTAGGCTAACAGACAGTTGATATGGAATCATTTTTTCAACAATAATGTTTCTTTATTGATATCAAGAGTTAATTTTCTGTAATCATTGAAAAAAGCCATTCTAATATATAAATATTTATTTATAGAGTTGGAAAAACAAAAAACCCATGAAAGTATAGGCTTTTTGGATCTTTGCTTCTTTTGAGCTTCTGTTGTTGATTTTCTTAGAAATTATTCCTAACTTTTTTTGCTATATTCCAGTTACAGTAACAAAATTAAATAACTCATTGACTTGTTAAAGTATAAATACGTTGTATATCTGTTGAGTATCAAAAAGAAAGAAGTTTGAATTAAATTCGAATCTTTAATCATGGTGAATTTTATTATATAATTTTGAAACAAATTGTTACTCCGGTGGAATTCAACTCTAAGTCAACTTAACCAAATAAACTTAGGAAATAGTTGCTATTAATTTATATAAAAAAGGTACACATGCGAATATCGTAACGAAAATCTATCTTAGATCGAGCCACACATTATATTAGATTCGTATACCCTAATTTAGATGTCAGATTATTTTCTACGAAAAAAATGTAAAAATCTAAATCTAAAGAAACTTATTGATAATTTTGTGAGTGCGCAAAATTGAATTATAATTGTAACTTGAGTTGACAAAAACTAACAAAACCTTGGAAAACGTTTGAAAATCGTTAGTCTTAGGAGGTGTCTATTTGTTGAAACTACCTGGGTGTGTGACTTGCGGCCCTACAATTATCCAAATGCCAGCTATTATTAAAAAACAATATACTTTAACATGCCGTAATGGTGAAGAACGTTGCCTTAGGCACTTTTTAAGTAACAGAAAAAATGCCATCTAGTCGAGAAAAGCTATGTAATAAACGTCATTACACAGTTATCGTATAAATTATCCTTGAACATAAACGCAGATAAGAATTACTGACAGAACGTATATGTCCAAGCTGTATTTTTGGAAGTACACCTAAAGTCTCAAACTAAAAAGAAAAACCCAACCCTGTTGAATTTTATTCTAAAACAAAAAAAAATACAAATAAAGCGTTTATTTAGTGTTGATTGTTGAACCAAAATGCATATTGTATCTAAACACGAAGTACCTAATTTTTGATTTTTGACCTGACAATAAGTATATTGTTTTAGCACGTTGAGGGATATTATATTGAATGTTACACAAACTCGTGCGCAATTTATCATCCTGATTGCTGTGCTTTCAGAACGAGAAATACCTCACCAGAGTCAATATACTATATTTAGTTGAAGATGACAAATCTACGATAACTCGTTGGTAACGTTAATTTTGTTGATAAGTAGGAACGTTTAACAACTGGTAATTTGAATAATACCAAAACCCAACCTGTTATGTTATATTTGGACTACAATTATATTTAAATAATTATCCTGGTTGCCCTATGTATATCAATGTCTAATAAAGTATGCTACTGTTAATTCTTGACTTTTCAATGACTTACTTCAAATTCATTTTCTCTCAAAAATCAAAACGCTAACTATATGTATGTATAACATTTTTGTAATCATCATTTATTGAATGTTTGTTTCACTATTTATATTAACTAATCGTAGTTAGTGGAAAATTACAATGTTTTGTTTCTACGAATCTACCCGAAAGCTATGAACATTATTTCTAATTAACTTCATATTAAGTTTGGCACAAGAACCCTTTTACCATAACCGGTTGTAGCGGCTTCTTCGAACCTGATTTGTATTTCTACGGTAAACAACTGCATATCAGGCAGACTCGCTTTGCCAAAGTAATGAATTCATATCTCGCTACCACATTCACGAAACAGTCGTACTTTAACCGCTAGTCTGGTTAAATTACTCACCAATCATGAAAAGTTTCGTTCAATATTCACCAGACAGTGAATTTCCATTGGAAAATTTGCCCTATGGAGTTTTCACATCCCCACAAAATGTAAGTCAAATTTCCAATTATGAGTCATTTTGATCGATTATATGTTTTTTATCTAACCAAAGTAAGAAAGAATGTATTCGATAGGTTATATATGAAAAATATTACAAATGATAAAGATATTTATCGGTTTAAATTAAATAGTCTCGTTTTTTCACGGTAAACGTTTCAACGTTCTTTTTAATTATTTATCTATAAATGACAAAAAAACGTGTCCGATAAATTTCGTTTTCTAATAATTCTTTATAATTAAATAACCATATCTATATAAACAATTATATTTCCTGTTTTATCAAATAATTGATTTGGTAAGTTTATTAAGTTAATAAAATTATCAAATGTCATAAAAAAATTATGGAAAATACCAAAATCTCATTAGTGAAATCTAGATTCTAAAGGAAAGTTTTTTTAGTGGAAGAGAGCAAATGCGAAACCTACTTTGGAAGTTTATCACAAGCGATTTCCATATACCGTCCTTCGATAACAAAGAACACTATAAAAACATTATTCAAAAAAATTGTAAAAACATAAATATACAAAAAATAGACTAAAAACGTTTTCGTCGAAAAAAAAAAAAAAAAAGAAAATGATTGAATTATAAATTTTGAATTAATTTTTTATTTTATTTTAGGAAGAAAAACATATTGGAGTGGCAATCGGGAACCTAATATTAGATTTAAATGTAATATCAAATTTGTTCAATGGACCATTGCTTTCAAAAAGACAGGATGTCTTCAAAAAAGACACCCTCAATGAATTTATGTCCCTTGGACGACCTTACTGGATCGAAGCTAGATCCACTTTGCAGAAACTACTTAGCATTGAAAACGAGATCCTTCAAGATCCTGCAACCCATTCCAAGTATTGAAGTGCAACAGTAATAAATGAATAAATATGATTTAAATTTTCTGAAACGATAATCAAATATGAATTTAATTTTTTGCAGAGCTTTCGTGACCCAAGAGTCTGCAAAAATGCACCTTCCCGCTACAATTGGAGATTATACTGATTTTTATTCATCAATAAATCATGCTACAAATGTTGGTATTATGTTCCGAGGCAAGGAAAATCCCTTATTACCAAACTGGTAATTAAAAATATTTTTCATTTAATAATAAAATTCGTTTAATTTATATTAATTAACTAATTAATTTTTAAAGAAGTTATCGAAACAACTCAGACTTTCAATATTGCTTATTACTAAAATCATATGATGTTATTTAATTTAATTTATTATCATTGCTTTATGTTCATTTAGCTTTCTGTTAGCTTATCATATATGTGTTACATGATAATATATGTCATTCGTATTTACTTTGACATGTGCATTTGCATTCCTTAGGAAATACATTCCGGTTGGTTATCATGGCAGAGCAAGCTCCGTCGTGGTTTCTGGAACACCCATCAAACGGCCTTACGGACAAATATGCCCCGTTGATGGTCAGCCTCCAATTTACGGTTCATCTAAACTGATGGACTTCGAGCTCGAGATGGCATTCTTTGTCGGCGGACCACCAACGAACCTGGGTGAAAGAGTGCCTGCATCCAAAGCCCACGACCACATATTCGGCATGGTGCTTATGAATGATTGGAGTGGTAATCTTTTTTTTTTCTTCTTCTTTCTCGTAAATCCAGTTTGATTGACTTATCACATTCGTTTTTAATTTTAAAAAAATAATGCATATTTCAGCCAGAGACATCCAAAAATGGGAGTATGTACCCTTGGGTCCATTTGGAGCCAAAAATTTTGGCACCTCTATTTCACCTTGGATTGTAACTATGGAGGCTTTGGAACCATTTAAAGTTCCACTTCCACAACAAGACCCGAAACCGTTCCCCTATTTGCTACATGAAAATATGAGTCTCTTTGATATCAAATTAGAAGTTCATCTAAAAAGTAAGTTGGAAACAAAAATAAAAATCCGTAGAAAATGTAATAATGTGATAATAAATCTGAATTATTAATATAGCCCCTAGGAATGTTTTGACAACTATCAGTCGAAGCAATTATAACAATTTGTATTGGACTGCACAGCAATTGTTAGCTCATCATACTGTCACAGGTTGCAACATAAAACCTGCTGACCTGATGGCATCTGGAACTATAAGCGGAAAAGTATATAAAACATTATATTTTTTTTTTTTTCAACCAATTTTCAGCAATATAATATTGTATTTTTATTCTAATTTTTAGACACCTGATTCGTATGGATGCATGTTGGAGTTAACATGGAAAGGAACCAAGCCAATCGAACTTCAAGATGGAACCACAAGAAAATTTTTACAAGACAATGACGAAATAATAATTAATGGTATGATATTTATTAAAAAAAAAAACCTCGAATTTCTTTAACTGTGAGAATTAATTATATATAATAATTTTCAGGTTACTGTGTTGGTAAGGATTATCGAATCGGCTTTGGACAATGCAGAGGAAAATTGCTCCCAGCAGATGAATCATCATGAAAAGTTTATTTTGAGTAATCGAATAAATCCTTTATAAATTTCTAATATCTCTGGTATATTGTTTATAAATTTTGGTGTATAATTTTGGAATTTTTGTAAAAATAAATTCTGCTTGAACAATTCAAACACCTGCATCCCGTAAGTTATCATTGATCATTAACACCGAGTTTACAATTGATTAATTTTTTAAAGACGGAATCATTAAAAAGAATATGATTTTACGAAACGTCATTATTTGACGTTAAAAATGAAAAACAAATAAATCGTACTAGCCAGAAAGAGTTTCAATAAATTTGCTGAATAACTAAACATTTCGTATTGATCAAAACAATGAAGTACGAAGTGCGATCAATAAAAACAGCAGGTTCTTGCATATCAAAGTCAGACCAAGTGTTGAGCACACATGGCAGTCTCTCTTATGCGGTTGGTATGCCAGTGCTATACTTTTTGTGTTGACAATTCATTCTGTAATCAAACATTCTTTACCATTAATTATCACTTTACGCGGTAATTGTAGAATAGTTAATATTCTCATCCTTACAACATCAGTTGACTAAATAATCAAAACATTTCCAAATATTTTTAGCTGCATCATACGCATAACAACTGAAAATTGATCAACTTTTGAAAAATTGGGTTGCATTTTGCAGAACTTTGCAAATGTTGGAGGCATCTGGAAACGGACCAACAGCAAAATGGGAAATACCATTAAACGATGGGAACCACGTTGTGGAATTTCTACATGGAACCGCAACTGGTCAGCGAATCGTAAAAATTGATGGAAAAGTCGTGTTGCAGAAAGATTGGATGTTCCGTTTGGTTGGAGATGAAGTTTTTACCTACGCAGATAATAAATTTGTAATCAGAGTTGATCCCATTCCAGGTATATTTTCACCATTTCAATGTGAAACAAATTTAACACTTACGTGATGCACATTACCTTAATGTGTTTTCAGGCTTGCAATATTCGTACACGTTATGGGTAAATGGAAAAAGTTATGAGAATTTTGTCCAAGCCCAGAGTAAAGTTTTGGAAACATGGCAAACGAAAATCGATGGCGCTACATACAGAATCACATTAGGTAATTGAGAATATCAACAATTTTTCATCGTGGTTATGCAAAAACTTGAGTAAATAATTGGAACGTCAAAAATAGACAATTTCCATAAAATGGTTTTTTGTTTAATTATTACCATTACTATTTGCGCATAAAAATTATTACGTTCACCTTTCACAAGAAAGAAATCGATTCCGGTGTAATGTAACAGAAAATACGGAAGTTTTATATGCTTGCAGAAGTGCAAGGTGAAGGTTACTTATACTCAACTGTGTTTTCTCTTTGGCGCAACTCACACAAATCATCTGTTTCTTTCAGATAAGACCACACTGGCTATTTGGTTGAACGGGGAGCAAATAGACGCAGAGGTAAGTTTTAAATTTGAAATAATAGATTACCAATAATTCAAATTCACTTCTTCAGAACGATTTCATCGATGGAGGAGCAGAGATGCGCTTTGAGATATGTGATAAGCCTGCGATTATTAGATCCTATTCTTGTGGGCAGAAAAATACAGGAATCGAATATTCTCTCTTTCTTAATGACGATGAAATTGAAAAGCACGATTTAATGACAGATATTTCAGAAAATGAAAAATCAAAAGTTGAAAAGACATAACACTGGCAGAACAACTTAATGTTAATCATAAATGTTCAATATTCGCATTTAGTGCCTTACAACAAAGTAGTTATATTTTTACTGTTATCAAGTCATCGGAATCGTTAGTTTTTAAACTATAGTATCTAATAAAGATTATATATTCATTTGTCCTCGGTTCATTCGGCTAACGAGAAACCAATTGAAAATATTTTAATTATAACCTTAAAATAAGATTTTTTTCTCATAAATAAAAAAGATGTACATAATGAAGAACATCTGAAATCATTTCGTTCCTTATACCACCGTGTATCATTGTTTTATTGAAAAACAAACTTGCGCTTTCTGTTTGTTTACTTTTATTTCTGAAATAAAAACTCACTTTTTTGTTCAATGCCGATCAACAGTCGATTTATAGATATATCTTCCTCTTTGCGATGTATTAGACAATGTTTCTAGAAGAGTTCTTCATATTTTCATTTTTGGAATTTCAAAGAAAAATTGTCGAGAATGGAGATTCAAAATTTTCACGATGAAGCAAACGAAAATCACGACAAAGAAGATGACTGAAATAACTTATTAATAAATTAGGCGATGATTTGAATATTCCGATGCACCCAACGACTTTTTGCGAAAAATGATTGCCTGGTGACTGCGCGTGCGCAGTGCTGCCAACTGTCTTCCGAGAAACTACAAACTAAGCGGCAATCGCGATGGTCGGCAACATCGGTCGGCCGGCAAAAGTCGGCTGTAGTATAAATCGCTCGCGAGTAGTATTTTCCGTGTAATTATGAATCGCGACATCTTACTGACAGCTTTCCGCGTTAAAACGACTTTTTAAAAATTTTTTATTCAAATTGCTTACTTAATTATTTTATTGACCATGACTTATTAATTTATTGTGACTTTATTTACCCGTGTACCCGTCCAAGATGTTTACCCGTGTGCTATAGTGCGACTTTACCCGTGTACCCGTGTAAATAAAGTAAACATCTTGGATGGGTAAATAAAGTCGCATAGAACCACCTGGGTGCCTTGGATCATGGAGAGCAATGAAAAAGCAGAGCTGCGAATAATAAATATAAAGACTCGTACCCTTCGAGTTTTACGGTGGATTGAACGCCGAGCAATAACATTCCATAAGATCCAGATAACGTTGCCTGTCAACCATTTCCGATTTGGCACATCCTTGGAATGTCTGGTTTGCTGGTCAGCTTTCATATAATGAACTTGAAGCCCAAGTGTCCAGTTATCTGTCCACCAAGTATTATCTGTGTAGCTCTAATAGAAATTTTGACAATAGCCAGAGTCCTCCTCCTGTTGCTGCTCCTGTTAATACTCCTGTTTCAAAATTAACTTTCACCCTGATTGTTAATATTGCACCTGCAGTCTAACAAACCGATTATTGTGTTATTACTAGCCAAAACTAGCAAACACGGGTATATTTCAACAAGTTAAAGTTACAAACAAAAAGCCTTATTGTTTTGTGTTGAAAACTATGTGTTAAAAACAATCCCGAGAATACAGAGTCCCACCACATAGCGTAATCAATTTCACTAATCAACAAATTTTTTTCGAGTCCCCAGTGTTTTTACACTGAAACCAGCAGAAATTCCTCAGTTTCAGACGGAGCTTAATTTTCAAGATGAACCCAAAAGATGACTCCAAAGGGTACCAGTTTCTTTAATATGGGACCAAAATTATTGGAAACGAAAAATGTCATATCTCTGACTTCTGCGGAATTGCCAAAAATTACAGAGTTTCCTTTACAGGGAAAGCCTTCAAAAATTGAGATGCCTAAAGCTTCCGAACCTGAATTAAAGAAGAAAACACCTGAGCCGATGAGAAATTGACCACAAAGCCTGTGGTTTAAGCTACACCGCGAAAAAGAAATACGATGACGCCATTTACTCAATAGCTTACGAATATGAACTCACTTACTTTGAATAAGAACTCGAAAGTAGACATATAATATATATTATCATATATATAATAATAATACAATAATAGATAATATAATATGGAATAGAGATGAGATGTAAAGCAATTGCGACAAAGGAAAAGAACTTTTCTCGATGCAAGAGATTTCTTCGTAAACATCTTTTTTTAGAAACCGCGAACCGTATGGTTATTATTTTTCACTTAAATGTATGTTTCATTTGAAATTTATATTTTTCAACGTTGAAACTTTGTTGGGGGTTCGTGTGACAAAAATATAAAAATCATTCATATGATATGAACTTTATTATTTGAAACTCAACAAATTGTAAAAGTTGTTGAAAGTACATTTTCACAAACAAATAATTTGTTCACAATAAATAATCAACTATTGTTCAAAAATTAAAAGTTCATTATTTCACAGGCAAAGTTGAAAAACATGTCTGTACAATAATTGCAGAATGTACTCTGCAGGTTGATGAAGTTGTGTTTGTCCCTGTTTAAAAGATGGTCTGATCTTGTTTTTAAAAGTCTTGGTATGTGAATGCTACGTGACTGTGTAAATATCGTTTCACATGTTCCACCAGATCTAGAAAGTATTCTTTTTGGTCGTAGTTCGCTATCAGCATGTTCAATGTCTGATCGAACTTCTCAGTGGCGTAATTATAATCGCTCGTTTGAATTTTAAGTTTGACATGATCTTTGTCGTTTGGTAATCTCCTCACTCTAATAACCTTTTTTTGCGATGCAGCTGCAGTAATCGTGTTGCATGCAAGCCTCATGGTTTGATACTTTTCAAGACCGTAAATTTCGAGATCTGCCAATCTCCGCATTTTAGTTACTGTGCTGGTCAAATTTTTTATATTAACAGCCTTATGATCATAAAATGCAACGCAAAACTTAGTCATATTTTCCTTCGGTGGAAGTTCCTGTGAACAAAAACCGGATACACGCTGCACATCGAGACATCTCAAATTAGGCAGTCTCATCAGAAAGTGAAGAGCAATATCGGTCATCTTGAAACTATCTGTAACAAATTTAATAAATAAAAATGACTATTAGTTTGAAATATTACGTATTTTTTGACAAATTTATTTCAAAAAATGATATAATTAAAATAAATAAATTATATAAAGTGTGTATGAATTAAAAAAATAAAATAAAATAAAATTGTCAGAAATATTATTTTGGAAATGAAAATGATATTTACGGATTTTAATGGACCGTAAGTTAGAACAATTTGTCATTAGTCTGTTCATAAACGTATCAACATCTTTGAGTTGAATGTTTCCGGTCACAATTGACAAATCTTCAAGTTTTGAATATCTAAAAATGTTTCGACTCAAAACTTCATATGATTCAGGATGGAGTTCAGTTTTTTGACCAGAGGGACTGATTGATAACGTCAACGACTCCAATTCAAGAACGTGTGGCAATATTTTAGACAATATGTGTGGCGGTTGATAACTCAGTTCTCTGTATATATCGAGCGTCAGTCTTTTCAAGTTTCTAAATTGCTATAAATAATGAAAAGAATTAATTTGTCAGAAAGCATCAACAAACAAAAAAAGAGAAATAAGAATGATAACAAGTTTTTAAAATACCAACCCCTCTGTAAGTGTCGATTCTCCTGGTAGTGTGATATTTCATATCCAATTCTTCAATCTTATCAGTTGGAACAACTTGATAAAAATTTCTGTCGTCCATATCAAATGTGAATTTCTTGATGTTGTTTTTCTTTAAAAGAAGTTCGAACACGTCGCGCTCTGGGCAGATGTCGAAATTAATTTCATTTATTTGCGTTGCATTTTCAGCTAATAAATTCAACGTTTTTTCTGAATCGAAATTCAGAACTCTAAATCGATAATTGTTAAATGTGATAAGTTTCAAATCATATATACAACATGTGGTAGCCTTCAAAACTTGAACGTATGGGGCAGCGTTTAACACAATCCTTTCAACATCGTGTCTTGCTATGACTTCTATTTTGTCGTTATAATATGCTGGTGTATAATTGTTCAAGTAATCAATTCGAGTAATTTTCCTCCATTGTTTTTTTGCTACAGTTCTCCATAATTTACACACTAAAATAAATTTCAAAGAATTATTAACAATTTATACATCTTTATTTGATGCAAACGAATTTCAAATTATAACCCGCTTTAAACACATTTTATGAGTTAAAATTGATAAACTAATTAAAATCATTGTGAAACTTGAATACCAATCATTTTATAACTATTTAAGAATAAAGAAGAATATAAAAATGACTTTCGATATTTACCTTGAGCTAACTGAATCCAGTCAAGAGGTGAAACATAGCTAAAAATGATATGTAAAACATCTAAAATAAGTTCTACCATTGTAATATTCGTCTATTCCGACCTTTTTGCATCAGATCAATGTCGTAGATTCAGTGAACTACTCGTTAATTGATTTAAAACATTGTTGAGACTTGTATGATTTACGATTCAGACAAAGGTTTTCAAGAGACTGATTTTTGGAAAATATAATTTATGAGCAAACATGATAACGGTGCTTGAAGGTAGAGCCAACGTTTGCAAACATACTGGGGAAAACAAATCGTTTGTAAAACGAAATTTGAATTTCATTATCTCATAATTTTATTTTTTCATAGTCATTTTCTTTATTTTTAAGTTATTATTACAGGTATGAATTAAAACATTATTAAACACCGTAGAATTAAAATTATTATAACTTTTAAACGTAGAAAGTAAAAGTCATATTTTTAACTTTTCAAAAATGCTTTAGAAACTTTGAATATTATTACTGCATTTCAATCTTAGTTAACTTTTGGTCAATTTTCATCATTGAATTAAGACAGGTACTGAATCGATCTTCATTTTTTTCAATTTCGGAAGTGTCTGCAGAGCATTAAGTCTTGCTGATAGGGATTCCGTCTAAAAATAAAATAATTAAAAAAATAATAATAATGAAAGTTTCATGACTATGAAAACTCCTTCAATCATATCATTTAGATGAATCAGAAAAGTTATATATACTTAAGATTATATATATAGGTGAATCTCCAGAACCTTTAACTACTGATAATGAAAATAAAAAAATAAAAAAACAAAGACGACAACACTATTTTTTCGCTTATAATAGTGTTTTGGTTGTATAAATGACCGAATAAAATTGTAGAACATC
>JAAMPD010000664.1:0-41097 GCA_025266255.1 Trissolcus basalis | reverse complement strand
TTTGTATTTTATTGTATTTTTATATAATTTGATTAGGTGTAAGAAAATATATATTTGAAGATTCGATTGTATTTTAATATATTTAATTGCAATTTTTGAGTTTTTCGCATTTACATGAGTTAAGGTTGGGACATACAGTATATAGTAAATTTTCATCACATTTCAAGTGATGATTGATTATAATAATTGTAACATTTTATGATTAATTCTGTAATATATTTTTGATGTCTATTCTAAGAAATTGTTCCGTACTACTTTTAATATTGGTTTGCAGATTTTGGATTTGCGGCTTCAACTATTTTTTTTTTTTTTTTTTTTGGAACGTCAAAATTTGTTTAAATTAAACCATGTTCATTTTTGACGACTCAAACAATTTAGCAGGGTATGAAAATGTTTTACAAATTCGAATTTGAGATATTTGATTTCAAACTATTGTAAAAATGCATGCTTCGTATATCTATATATATATCATTTTGCCTAATTGCTGAATGAAATATCTCAGCTTAGAAATAGTCCAATTTTGTTGTAGGGTGTCCACCTTGAAAAATTTATTAATTTGAAAAAATTTTTTTGATTGTCCATTTTGTTTATTTTCCAATGAAACTCTGAAAACAGTCGTTTGACTTTAACCAGCACGATTGAAAATCATTTCACTATCAAAAAATTGGCTAAATTGGATGAACATCAAAAATGAGAAATCATAATTTTCATATCACGATCAATATTGATCAGACATGACTTTTGCAATACATCTTGGTTGGATTGAATTGTAAAAAGATTAGTTTCTTTTTTTCAACGGAGGAGAAATGTCATCTTTGGAATATTAGATTTTAATCGCGATGTCACACACATATACACATACATAAGAAACAAATGAATAGACGTGATTACAAGGATTTGATAGACGATAGATATGTCTCACACGTGTGATCTTATCGCGACATTTTAACAATCGTAGGTCGAGGAATCAAGATAATAAATCTGTTCTCCTTTCAACCCTGTCAAATGAAGTTGTTCTTGGATATGAAACATCGCAATTTTTTTTCTCATCAGGCGTGAAAAAGAAATTGCTCAATTTGTCAAGTCAAATTAAATCTCTTCTAACTATATTTCTAAATATTTTGTTTACTCTTTTTTCCCCATGCATTCTAATTGACTTTTTGTTTAATTTTTTTGTTTAATTAATAATCAATTTGTAATCTGTTGAAAGTAATGAAAATAATAATTTGTTAGAAGAATAAATGAGTAAACAAACAAAAAAAAAGTAAAGATTATAGAGCAGAGAAAAAGTGTCATCATCCCGGTTCCAAACAAGAGTGCAAAATTCTCGTTTCTATCGGAAGACCTGTTCCTTCGATTTAGAATAGAATGTCCTAATAACGTGAGGTGTTCTCAGAACATTCTGAGAAAACGATTCTGTACCCTGAAAGGTATTAGAGCGTCTTATTCAAAGTGAGCATAGAAAAATAAAGCGTTACAATTTTCAACTCATCTTCACGTCAAATTGTTTATTTGCTTTTCAGTACGGTTTTAGATTTTCACGTGCAGCGATCGTTTGTTTATTAAGCGAATACCAAAGACTCATCGAATCTTTCCTCGAAAATTAAACATTCCAATTTTTTTATACTCAAAACACCTTCTTATTTGCCATTTGTTTAAATAAAATAAACAAATGTGATTCCAATTTCTTATTTTTGTTTCCTTTTTGTTTACATTGTTCGAACATAAAAACTATGTTTTATATCTTGTTCGTTTTCGTTTTGATTTTGGTTTTTGTTTAATTTTTGCCCTGACTTTGTTTTTGTTTGGATTTTTGTTACGTTTTATTATCTTTGCATCCAACAGACGAGACGAAATTATTCACCACACAAAAATTCGTGCGCGATATATAAAAGTGCATTCGCCGCAAAGTTTACGAAGAGGCAAAAAAAATGATTCATAGATTATAACGCAGTAGGTCAAATCCCTCGCGAGGAACAATCATTGCAGTTTACTTTTGCGGCGCAACGCAATCGAATCGGAGATCGCGGCAAGTTCATTTATTCCATTGACACATTTATTTAAACAATGAACCCAAATTTTTGTCGGTCTCAATTTATAATAAAACTCGACCGTCGCATCTTTGTCTCATGCATTCGTCATAACTGCAAAAACCATGTTTCAGACGCGAGCCATTTCAGTCGATACAAATCATTCAATATTTCACATTCATTATCCGTTTCATTGTTTATTCCCAACCGAAATGCAAATTTTCGCCCTTTTCTTTTCAGGCAAAAACACAATCTGCAACAACGAAAATTTCAAACCAACTTTGTTTTATTTATTTTTTTATTTTTTTTCCATAATTTCCATAAATTCAGACAAACAGAAAAATACAACCGAATAAAAAAATGATGAATAAATGAGATACTTTGAAAAGCCCCTTTTTCAATTTCGTCCCAACCTTTGTGTTAACAGGTGCAAAAAGTCGAGCCGAAAGTTGACTCAAAAATGATTATGTTTATTTGTCGGGGACAAAAAAATAAGGCACGGCTGAAGACCAGGGGTGGTTAGGGGTGGAAGGTTAGGAGGCGCCCGACGCACCCCCTCTGGCTGCGCTCCTGGCGGCGGAGGGTAGGGCGGCGCGCCGCTTGGGAGGGGGGCGCCACTGCAGTCTGACAGACGTCGGGCGAATTCAGTCTGGTGTTGGATTTTGCACGAAATTGACGTGGAAATAAAATCGGTTCCCAGGTCGTTGTGACACGTCGTGGCTCCGGGTCGATAGCTGGACACCGCGGTTGGTCGCGAAATTGTTTCGTGCGCGATGCAACGCTGACGTTTCGAGCGAGGCTGACAGTCGCGGGAGAGAGGGAGAGCAAAGTGCGTTGCATGTTTCGCGGAGCATCGAAATGCCATGATGAGCGTACGCTCGTGAGTTCGCGGCGACCGTCGGCGACCTGGCGGTGACGCTCCAATGAAGCTGCGGCGTCGCTGCATGCAGACGCTCGGCGTCTCCATCAACCAGATACGGAGGAAACTTTTCGAGCTCGGCGGACGTCTCATCCACGTCCACGGCTCGCACGCCAAAGACATGGCTCTGGTGGTACGTTCACTCGCCAGTCCAGTTCCAATATTTTTCTCTCTCGCACACACACACACGAGCCACACTCTCTCTTCCCCTCATTCTTTTTGCGCCTTCGCAAATTTTGCGAAGGTGATAGTTTTTTTTTTCGCCCCCTTTTTCCGTCCACCTCTCGACTCCCCCTCTTCTTTCTCCGGGTTTTTTCCTCTTCCGCCACCCCCCCCCCCGGTTTTTCGGGGCCGATTTTTTTGGTCGGTTTGAACGAAAACAAGAAACTTGTCGCCGGAGATGCGAGAATGGCAGCGAACTCGCTGGACACATGTGTTGTGTGTCAAATGTAAGTGCAGGTTGCGTGTTTAGAAATGCAGGTTGTTGGAGCGAGACAGGTCGACAATCTTGGTCACTTTCTTTCGAGATCAGTTTTTTTGTCCTTCGTCCAACGAATGTCAAAAGTTAGCGAGAAAAAAGTCGACTGATGAATCGGTTTTTGGTCTCAGATATCAAACCTTCTTCTTCTTTGGATTTTTTTTTTTCATTTGGTATTTAACTTGTTGTTTTTTCGTATGCAAATTGTTTGGCTCGTGAGATGTAAATGATTTGGGTTCTGTTTATTTACGTGAGTACACACTGCCAAGCTGTGGCCCGTACTTTCGTTTCGATTTTATAAGATGCAAGTTCCTTTTATTATTTTTGTGTTACAAAATCGTTGAATTCAACAAGCCGGAATGTGTATCTTGTAAATTGGTGGATTTCTTAATTTGCGACAAAAAGTCAAATTACATTTCGGTTGCGTGTGTCTAAAAATAGTTGTTTACTCTGCGGTGTAGAAAAATGTAAACAATGAAAAATAAAAATAAAATATCGAAAGAAAAAAAATAAACAAACAAACAATCGTGCGAGGAGAGTGACAAACAAAAATAATTGGGATAGAAAAAGTTACTTAGGAAGTCAAATTTGTATGAGCATGTAGGTTAGTTTTGTACAAAAAGTCCATTTGGAACAAAACTAATGAAAAAATTAACATTCTTCAATTCTTCCTTATGACAGTTGTTAGTTTCTTTTTTATTTTTTTGTATATATCATTTTTAATTTTTGTTCCTCTTAAAATTTTGTAGTATCTTTTTTATTTTTAATTCAGCCTTGATCTATGAACCACCTTGAAAAAGTGCAAATTTGATGACTGACTGCTCCAAAAATTGGTGCCATAAGAGGACATAAGAGAAAGACGTGGTCGAAACGGGCAGAAAAATTTGGTACGAAATTGAAAAGACGGAAACGATGGCTCGGAATGAGAATCATTAGCAGGAGGCCAATTTATAGGTTGTAAAGGTTGCATTGATAAAGTGCGTTAGAGGTTGTTTGACTACGACAAACACGAAATCCCACGCACACACTTTGTGCGACAAAACCAAAGTCGATATTTGCAGGTAATTTGGAGAGCCGCTCGGTGTGTGATTCGGCGAAGCGCAAAGCCCTAATGCGAAATAATCGCGGTGTAACAGCCGTTCTTTGTGAAATGACACATCCGCAGATAATGCGAAGACAAAACAACTGCATGATAAACAGGCTTGCCATTGATTCCGTGACTTTTCAGTCGGGAGATAATGGCCTGCGCGTTTTCCGCGCAGGAAAAAGTTTTTGCCGAGTGCATCATATACACTTTGACCAACCAGCGATGCCTCCAATTGCACGTGACGCGACTAGATTATTTGCGCGGATCCTCAAGTGTTTTCCATCAGCTGCCAATTGTCCAATTCAAACGCTATCTTTTTGCAACAATATTTTTCTATTTCCTTTTTGGTCCGAATTTTGTCCATCGGCGTTGGACAACATTAAATCGTCGTTAAGAAAAACGCAGATGAATTGAGATTTGAAACCGTAGGGGAGAAACAGGATGTTTTGACACTTTTGCAATCGTTTCGTTTTTCTTCTCGTAACAAGATTAACTTTTCAGTTTAACAACTAAATATTGGCTGAGCTTTGAGGATCAAGTGGAATTTTGCGCAAGTGCAATTTAAACATTGCATCGAGGTTGTTAATTTTCTTAGGAATAACAAACGTATGATTTCGTTGGAACGTCCGGCATTACTGGATGTTTCGACACCTTTTGGAGGACGATTGCAAAATACAGGACACGAAGGATGAAGGATATAAGTAAATGAGATTGATTCATAAAAAGAACATCTTTTTTTTGGTTACTGTTCACTCGGTTGACCTGCAACAATTTATTCAAGTTAGGAAGATTTAAAGTAAGGTTTATATTGTAATGTAAAAAGTTTGAAAAATGATGGTATATAAATAGAACGAGAATGATTAATCTTAGTTTTTTTATAGAGTTTTGACATGACAAGTGTTGAAATTGAGTATCCGAAAATAATAAAAGAAAGGACAATTTTTTAATTGTCGTACTATTTGTTTGGAAACAATAAATAAACAAAAATTGCGGTTCCAAAATTTTATATTTTTGAATTCTAAAACGAACTTTTCTTGACACTTTTGTCAGGTTATTGACACAACATTTGCAGGTGTCTCAATTTTCTCAGTTAGGAAATTTTTCAAACGAAGAAATATTAAACAAAAATGTATAAATCTATTTTTTGAATTCTAAATTATAATTGACAGTGCAAAATAAATTTTACTCGTAAATCATAATTATAACATTTGAAATTAAAAGTTACAGCCTATTAATTAAAATTCAAATTATATCTAAGTGGAAAGAATTTTTTTACAATTTTTTGTCGTGTATTTGAAAAATGACAATTTATTTATCATCGTTTTAAATTGCATCCAACTAATTAACATCCAACAATATTGGATTTTTCGTTGGGTTTGAAAATTTAGAATAATTTTTGTTGTTTGGTTAATTAGTTAGTAAGGTTCGCTCTTCCCAGACGCTCTTCCCGTTTGCTGGAGATAACGCTAACGAGAGTCTGATAGCGGCATTGCAAGTCTAGACGGTTCATTACAATTTTTAGCCTTTTTAAATCGCCCTTGCGGTTAACGCGACGCGTATAAATAACTCTTCGTTGTGCGCTTAATCAAAAGCTATACGCACTCGACAAATTAAAGATCGTACGTGAATCGTCCTATACACCCTGGCCCCGCAATTATTCTCGTTTAACCCATCATTTATCAACCCAACATTTGTTTTCTTTTTGTTTCAATTCCCGTTTGTTTTTTGTCACAGCTTTTTAGTTTCGCTTATTTTATCTCCCCAAAAAGAATTCAACCCTTTTGGCGAAAACATTTGAAACCCCATAAAACAGTTCAAAACATTTCAAACCAATTTAAAATTTGAGTTTGAAATGAAAAAGCAAGTTTCTTTTTTTTATTACAAAAGCCCCGAATTTGTTGGATTGTGTGTCGATTGAAATTTATCTTCTGTTTTCGTTTGTTTGAATTTTTTATTAGCAATTTGATAAAACTAAAAGGAATGAATTGTTGTATTTTAATGGTCTGGTTGGTGTCTGATAGGAGCTTGAAATTCAAGTCAATGTTTCGACACATGGTACATTCTCACTGACACCATTCTCGAGCGGAAAGAAAAACATTGCTACATCACGTGTGCAGAGAGAGAAAAAAAAGAGCGTAGCTTTAATTTTAACCGCACGAAATAAAAAGCCGAACATCACGACGAAACAGGCCCCGCGTGTGCATGTTGTTTGATTCGATTGCAATAAAATGTAACTCGTAACGCGAGATTAAATGCTCGCGGTCGAAACGAAATCGTAATGCGAAACAAAATGAACCGACCGACAGTTTTTATTTTGTTGCACAACTAAATCAAATTCAATCTAACGCTCAATTACAGTTATATATTCATGCATTTCTATCACCCAATAAATTTAAAATACATATCTCTGAACTGCATACAAAAAGAAATTTCATATTTTATTAAATACAAATTTTCATTATAAATCATAAAATATTGATTAAAAAAATGTTTACCTAAATATAAAAATAACTTTGAATGATTTTTAAAATATGTGAATTTGATTTTGAAGATGCAGGATGTGGTTTTTTTAAATTTTTTTAAGATTTTCAGTTCAAGAATTGCACTAATGAGAAAAAAGAATTATTAATGTTATAGATTTAGTTTAATCAAGAATTTTCTGAATTTATTCTTAATATTCATAGCTGTTTGTTACCTGTGAAAAAATATGTAATGGATATAAAAAGGAATTGAGAAAATTGAAACAAAGATATATTTATGGTATGAAAAGCAAAGCGGCTGGGCGATTCGCTTCATTTTTCTGGGCTCGCAAGGGGGACAGGACGATCGATACGCATACGACACCGGCGTAAGGCGTCACGATGTAGCGCGTATGCATATCTCATGGGTACACGTGTACGAGTACTGTCAATCAATAGAGGGAACACGTGCGGGTACGCGTACTACGACGCTTTACGTTAGTCACCGCGTTTAGACCACCCTACTGACTTTCCCTTTCGTCATGCGGATCCCTCGCTAAGACTTGCAACCACTCGCACATTGATCGTGCAAAACATGAGCAAAACAAAATCGAGAACAAAAAAACACACGCTAATTTGAAACCTTTGTTTCCTCACCTTTTCAACCTAATTTCATGCTCCAATTTTGAGCCTCAACTCATGTTTTTTTCCTTAAACCTTCAAAAATTAATTCTTACTCCAACTAAAACTGTAATAATGAAGAATCAAATTATTTGATAACTATTTTATATGTGATGATCTTCAGAAAGAATTTTGGTAGAATTTTTCTATTCATTTAGATGCTTGAGATATGAAGTTGAGAATAAAATTTTTGTTTTTGAAATGAGAGCTTTGGAAGTTTAATTATACTTTTCCTTAAGAAATTATAATAACTAAAAGTTGACCTCTGGTGGCCGCTGTATGAACTAATAAAAATTGCGACTATAGAAGTATTATCTCCCATTCTCATCTATTAAATTCATAAAGTTTAATTTGATTATCTTGGCAAGTTCAAGAATAATATTTTTTAAATGATTAAAATTATTTCAACCTATTAAAATGTGCTGTTTCATAAGCATTATATCCGAAATCACCATATTTGTTTTGGAACACTAGCGCCACTTAGTCTAAGATTTTTTTAGTTTCTTCTAGTTTATTTCCTCTATTATACCAGAAAAAATTATACAAAATTGATAAAAAAAAAACATATAAAAATTTATTATACGAATGTTTTTTTTAAAACCAAATGATGAGTGAACGTTGTTATGAACTGAAAATTGTTTTTTCAAGATGCTGTCGGTGAGTCCTGGAATGGAGGTTGGCAGTGGAGGTCACAGTGGATTGGGTGGAGGATTCGAAGGTGCTTTGGCAGGCGGTAACGCAGAGGGCGTTCAAGAGGCCATGCTTGCAGCTGCGAGGGACCGCGCGGTCCGACAAGACAGCGTCCGACAAGATCTCGCGCTCGACCTGCCACCTAGATTGCAACTGCCGGATGGCGAGGAGCGCCCCTATGGCGCGCATACCACCATCCACCTTCGCGATCCCGAACAGGTTCGCTACATTTCATCTCAAATAAAACTACAACAAATGTCGAAGATAATTCCACAGACAATAATAATAACATACAATTCTGAACGATTCCAAACAATTCTGAATGACTTCCTAGTCATTATCTTTGCAAAATATAAAAATGTTATGGATTTATAAGTTTGTTCAAGATTCTCTCCACAGGGTTGATTTATACCTATACCGTTGAATATAAACCAATGTTTGTAATTGTAATTTGAAATGATCAACTAGCTAATGTAATGTATGATGGTTTCAGGAAAGCGAGATATATCAGAAGTGTGTGCGTCCACCACCAAACCGTACCGTGTTTGATAGTGAGAGTCCGCCGCCGTACCGGAGCCAGTCGGTGCTGTTGGAGCCGCCGGAGCGGATAGTTCGGTGCCACAGCGCGG
Source organism: Trissolcus basalis (assembly GCA_025266255.1). Classification (NCBI taxonomy): domain Eukaryota; kingdom Metazoa; phylum Arthropoda; class Insecta; order Hymenoptera; family Scelionidae; genus Trissolcus; species Trissolcus basalis. Next base: position 32,124 of record JAAMPD010000664.1, on the reverse strand, counting down.
GGAGTTCGCTGCTGAGGGTGTTTCGCAAGTTCCCAAGCGCTTCTTCCACGTCTGCGACGATCACAGCGGCGACGAACACGACGACGACGACGCCATCTGGCGCGAGTCGTCGGTTAACCCTCTCGAGTTATTCCGAGTCGAGTAGCAACCTGAGCAATCTGTCCAGCCTGACGGTGGTGCCTTGCGAGACCGACGAGAACCAGCAGCGTCATCAGCACGTCTGATCCGCGTTGTCCTCGTCGTCCTCGATCACGTGACACGAGGAGCACGGGGCATTCCTCAAGACTGATATATGATGACTCGCGGGAAATAAAAAACAAAACTTCGGGACTGTTTCTGTGGGGGCTCCAAACCACACACGTTCGACGATTCATCGCGCCACAGCGAAGAGCATTAAGCACCAATTGAATTCACTCAAGTTTAGAGTTGTCCGAGATGTCTAGGTGGCGCAACTCGAGTTGTGCAATTGTGAACGAAAAAATGGGAGCGATCAGAGAACATGAGCGCGGGTTTGGGGTCCAAGTAAGAGAGTGAGAAGGTGAGAATGTACGTGAGAAAGACGAAAGACGTGTCTCCTGGAATGAGAGAGAGCATAGGGGGTCAATTGGTCTGTTTCATTTTGAGTTCCATGAGGAGTTTGTCCTTTGAGAAGATAGCGAAAAGATGAGAAGAGTAAACAAAAAAGTAACGAATTATTTATTGGCAATATTGCGGGGCTTGCGAGAGATTGTGTGACTGAGAGAGCGTGCTTCTGAGGACCGAGGAGAGTTGATATCAAATTTTGCGAGAGCGACTGAGAATGCAAGTTTGAGAGCGATTGAGAAAACAAACGTAGTGCCAAGTGCGAGACGATGTAAATAATAGGATAGTTAGTACAATATCGATATGATTATTATTGACTAAATAATTATGCTACGTACCGAATATCAAGTAACACGCATATGAGAAGGACCGTTTTGGAGGACAGCTAATTCCAAGGATACGGACTGACTTCTCCATGGTGGTGTGTGGTTTCTTTGGCACCGAGCGGGTGGCGCCACCTGTGAGCCACGGTACATCTCAAGCGAGCCACACCACCGCGGGGAGTTTGCCTTTTTCTTTGTTAAATATTTTCTACGTATTCTTCAACATTCACGTTTTAGTGATTGAAACACGAATTCAACAAAGTAAGTCGTAACTGTTTAAGAAGAGTCAGTCTTATAGAGGTCGCGCACGGTTCCGCCCGACCGACATCAACGCTACCAATTATTATTATCACTCATTATTATTATTCATTTATTATTTCACGGCTACCTTTATAATTACCATTACTATTCTTTATATTATTACAAATATCATTACAATTATTATAACTATCAATTATTATGATTACGGTTATTATTATTGTGGTTATTATTATTAATTACTATTATGATTATAATTACCATTTAAAATAGATAAGGACTCAGTTTTTGATCACATAGGATAAGACCTGCTTCGAGCTGAACGGAAATCGTCAGAATCTGACAAATGAACTTAGCTGTTTCTTTTTCTTCCCTATTTTTTATTTTTTTTTGTAATCATTATCCGATCTTGCCAGGTTAATTGAAATCACAAATTCGTTCTTTCCGTCACGGGTATCTCTATTTTCATGATGATTTCCGTTCATGAGTAGTGGCAGGATTTGACAAAACATTTGAAGACAAGTCACCAATCATTGTAACACACAACCGGCAATAGGAAAAAAATAAGTCTACCTACCATTCGGCAAGATAATGCTTTTCTTTCAACATACAAACGAAATGACACACGGAAACAAAAATACAAGAACAGGAAGAGAAGCGGAAGAGCGATATGAGTTAATGACAAAAACCTCAATTTTTTTTGTGTTTCAGAATTTATTGTAATAGATAAGAGGGGTGGCGTTGCGTGTCTCTTTGTCTACTTAGCGAGTATTTAAGCGAATGTACTTTGGCGAGTGATAAATGATGGAGAAAAAGAATTAGTAAATTGCGAGGAAAGGTGGAGAAGAAAAAAAAATTATTATCGAAGCGGTTAACAATTATTACCTTGGGTTCTGTGCAAGCCTCGGTTAAATTTAAATGTTATCTATTTTAGAAACAAATTTAAAGCGGTGTACGGCTAAGAATATGTACTTTCAGCTTGGTGATTAGTGAGTTATCCGAAATGATACGTGTAATTTGATGATTTGTCGGTGCGTCGGAGGCCGAGAGAACTTTTTTTTGTTAAATGAAAATCGACGTAGGGCTGAGGTGCGATTTTTTTCCATAGGATATAAAAATGTACGAGCAAAAAGTAGGGGATGAAAATTGTGATAAACGGGTGATAAACGCGGGATATATTTATTTGCAAAATCACATTCTTTAGTTTATGTTATGAAAAATATGAAGACATGAGTTTGTTTTATGTTTGTGCAATATGTACGCTTTTAATTGGTATCCACTTGGCTCAAACGGCAAAAGTATTCACGGAAAATGATCGTCACCAAAAAAAAAAAAGAAAAAGAAATTTAATAATCTCTTGTAACGGAACTGGAATTAAAAACAGTCAACAAGTTTGTCCGAAGCGAAACCGAGCTAGGGCGCGCCACATTCGCTGCTATTCACAACGCAAAAAGTGCAATTATACGCAAGAGGGCGCCCGCGGCCCTGCAATCTAGTCCTAAAAGTTTTACCACGGAGTATATATAAATAAATGAATAAATATAAATATATGTATATTAAAAAAAAGCAATTATGTAATGGAAAATAAAATTTTTGTTTCGTGGTGGAGCCCACGGTCGCAGCCCGACAAAATGAAAAACTCGGTTTCGCGATTCAGTTGTCGTCTTTTTTGTGCGTTTAGCGTGTGTAACTTATTAGCTGGACGAATCGCGTCCGTCCAATGTGATCGAACGACGTGTTCCGAAAATTATTTGGATGCGGCCCATCGCCGATGCAACATCCCGTCGAAAAAAACAAACAAAAGTCTTTAGGGTGTAATTTGCATTTTGCATATGACGAAATTGGTGTTTCTAGTCTTTCATCCTTTTGTTTTCATTTTTCTCTCAAATTTTATTCTATTTTTTCTCTTTGACGGTTTATGTAACTAGCTACAAAAAATGAAAAAGAAACGAAAAAGAACCCAATATCTGAAGAGAGAAAATGAACGAAAATTAAAAACAATGCACAGACCCGTAGACTGATGAAAGTAAGATTATAAAAAAATCATATGAGAATCAAAAAGGATGCGTATATTATGGTTTTGACCGACGGGACTTGCCAATTATCAAATCGTTGGTAAATTTATTCAAGAAGGAAGAGATTTCTTCCTTCTTGTAAGTTGTAATAAAATTTATGATATGATGAAAGTCCCGGCGGGCTTTTTCCCCCGGTTATTTATTTGTCAAGGAGACAATGACTGAGAGATAAAAGAAATTTTGTAATAAACACGATAGCGCGTAATGAAATTGTTTTCGTCGCAAGATAAAGGCGCAAGTAAGAGCGAAGGAGAAGCGACAGTCGAGGAATCTTGTTTAAGTAATCGATCGATGTGTAGAGAGACAGTGTCTTACAAAAGTAAAACAAACTTATGAAGTATCTCGCTTTTAACTAACGATTTGAGGCGGAAAAGGCGACGTTTTGATTGTAACTGCGACAATAAATTCGCTATTGCGAATTTCGAGCGCCTTTTCCGTCGCAACGAAATACTAATGGAAACGAAACAAATACAGGTTATTAAAGAAAAAGAAAAAAAAACCTTTTTTTACGCGGTAGAATTGTACAATTGCCATATAGAAAGGAAAAAAGAGAAAATCAAGTTCGTTGTTCACTGCTCTGGCTTGCTGGAGACAAATGCGGACCTGTGGCGATCGTTCGGGTTTGTTCGTCAGTCGCCCGAATGCTTCCCTCTGTGTCTCGATTAATCGACGACATTTCAAAAATGCAAGATTATTGGTGTACTTATCAGTTTTCTACAAAATAAAGAAAACGATATTCATAAACGTTTACTGTTACGCTCCTTTATTTCATCCCTGCGCAATCAAAAGTTACCAGTATTTTTTTTTTTTTTTTTTCGTGTAACCGTAAAAGTTTTATTGAACATTCAAAAGCTACAACTATGTATACTCTGCATGCACATATAAATTTCTTAATCTCAATAAATACAATAAATTATGACAACGTTCAATGATATATGAATAAAACTGAACAAAAGTTGGGTCCAACATTGAAGTCGCGGTTCGTTTTATGAAAATCACAGCTGATATGATGTTGGTCACTCTCCCAATAGTCATGGCACATTATCAAAATACTTTTCCCCATCAATTATTAATTGTACAAAAATGATTTGTAAAAATTATGGGAAGATGTGGGGGTTCTACAGTTCGTCTTGGAATCTTTCGATGTCCTTCAAGTGGTCGCCGTAATCCGTAGCTTCGCTACCAACAAAGACCATGTGGTGCTCCAGGATCTCGTCGAATGACAGACGGTTGTCATGGTCATCGTCAGCGGCTGCGAACAAGTGATCCACTTCGTCCGATGCTATTTCACTAAAAATCAAATTCAAATTTTAGTATTTCAGTAAACTTCATGAGTGTCATTTTGAGAACAAAATAAAATATGAATTCTTACTCATTGCTCGGAACCAGCCAAGACATAATTTCGTCCTTGTCCAGAAGACCGTCGTGGTTTTTGTCATGCTCGTGATCAAATTTTTCTTTTTCCACGATGAGCCATTCCTTGTCTTCATTTCTGGCTCGATTGCCCAAAAATTCCTATAAAATAAATGATACATTAATACAAGTAGGTAGAAATTGTTTATTCTTATTTGAATCGACAGGTATTTGAAAAGTACCTGGAAGTTTATATAACCATCCTGATCAGTATCTTTTTCAGTCAAAGCTTGCTTCAGAAGAATAGGAAACATTTTAGGCGTTTCTTCAGGATGTGTATAAGCCTTGAACTCTTCCTTGTCAAGGAAACCATCGTTATTGGTATCTGCAGCTTCGAAAAGTTCTTTATCGTCGCTAACGAGTTTGTCGTCCAAGTCAAGGTCTTCGGGATCGGAACCATATATGTCTTGCAGAACTTCGTTCCAGGATACACGACCGTCTTCATCGGAATCTGCATCTTCAAGACGGTCATGGGATTCCTCGTCAGACAGCATACTATTTTTAATAGAAAAATGGAACAAACATTAATATCAGAAAAACTTTCAATTTGGATGAAGATGGTTCCAGCGAGACAGTCAGAATGTAATTTTTCAAATACCTTTAATGTTTTTATGACTCATTTTTTAGTCGACAATAATCCTTTAATTAATATTCCGATGGAACTTATTTCAAGAAATTTTTTTTGCATAAAAGATATTCATCAATTAGAAATGTCAGAATTTACTTGAATTTCCAATAGTATTTTTTTAGTCCTTATATGTAATAAGAACAAATAATCTTACGCTTTAAAGATCGATTGTCCAAATTTTATCTGATTTATTTTAATATTTGTTCATTTGTCGCTATAGAACCACCTAAAATTCAATTTCAATGACATACTTGAATGATCTCAATATCCAAGCCTTGAGTTCATTTCTTTCAATGAATTTATCATTGTTTAGGTCCATTTTCAACAACAAAATTCCAAGTCTTCGTTTTGATTCCGAAGATGAAAGTTTGTCAAATTCCTCAGCTTCTTTGACGCTTCCTAAAAAGAACACAAAATAATGAATGAATGATTAAACAAAGAAGATGATTAAACTTGTGACTTTTTTCAAATTTCAATTGACTTCTAAAGTACCTAAAAATTGCTTCATGATCAAATTCTTGATGATGTTCCCCATCGACATAGTGATCGCTGTCTCTGGCACTGTAAGCTCCATCTTTGGTGCGCTCGGCACTACCTCTGTGCTTTTCTCGAATATGTGCTGATGCTGCTATGCATTCTGTCACAACACTCAAAATGCCCAGGAACAAAATAGTAAAAATTATATTGCTCCTTGATAAAATCATTGTGGCTTTCATGTCCTGGAAAAAAGTAAAGAATTAAAATTAATTTCCAATTTAAATTTATAAGTAAAAATACTCCAAAATTAAACAAACACAATATTACAAAAATGAAACATTAACAAAAATAAAGAATGTTTGAAAAAAAAGTTTACATTTTTGTTTTGAATTTCTGTAGGAGATGAGATTTTATTTTATTAATAAAAAATAGTTATTTTTAGACATAACCTCAAAATATTTTTGATTCCTACGTAATAAACCCCATAACATTTAATAGAAAATATCAGTTTTGTAACTATGTATATAATGGTATATAAAAAATTAAACCTGTCATTGTCAACTTACCTTTGCTCTAAGCGTTTAATGTGAATTTAGAGTTTTAATCAGTCCAAAACTTTATTTGGTAAAATAATCTCAAAGTTTCTGGTTTTATTTTGACAACCAGTATTTTCCGGTAGATAATTGAATTGCAATTGCAACTTTGTAGTTAATCACTCGGGTAATTACTGTTTTTTCTTTACCGGTGAAAACGAGTACATTGTGACGTCACCGTTAGCAGTCGAGATTGACAGTCACAGAGATGAGAAGAAGCAGATACATACACGCATGTTCACGCTCACAGACACGCTCCTCAGATTCATGCTGTGTAATATTTATTTTCCCCAGTATTCCGGTACCGGAATTACGTTTTAATCTCGTCGACTTATGATTCAACATGCCTATAATTTACATCACAAAATAAACAAGAACATCTTTTTAATAAATAAAAAAACATCATAAAAATTTACAGCAGAAAAATATATAAAGTTTAAACAATGTTTATTTATTATTTTTATTTACAAATTTTATGAAAAATCTCCGTAAAATTTACAAGAAGGTATTTTAAAAATAAATAAAATCAATTTCAAAATATAAACGTAATTTTATATAATTTCTCATCACCGATAAATAAAAAATATCAAAAATAATTGTTAAATGTTGTTCTCTAATAAATGACCAATATAGTAAGAAAATTTTTGTATCATTAGAAATGATCTATTAAACAAAAATACCAAGTCAAAAGTTGAAGAAAGTTGGAACGAGACAATAAAATAATATGAAAGTAATGATGTGAAAAGCAATGAAAATGCGATCTCATCTCAAACGATTTCTGATATTTATCTCATTTTGTCGTATTTTATTTCATTTTATTCATTCGTTTATTTATTTTTTTAACAATATTCTATTATTGGATTCGTAAGAGCGGAAATGGCAAATGTTTGTAATTGGAAATTGGTTTAAAAGTGAAACCGAAAAACGTCGACGATTCGGCATGCAAGTTAATACAAATTTCAATTGAGCTCGACAAATTTTGTTATTCCCCTGATTGAACTAGGAACGCTCGAAAAAAGGGGCCAAATTTCTCCTCGTTAATAGAGAATTAATTTCACTTTTGAATATTAAATAGGCGTGTTATAAAGTTTGCCACTCCAAATTTGTATGCATCAATTGTCCAAGCCATCTAAAACTATAAGTAGGACATTATGCGGCTCTTCTAAAGTCTAAACCATTCTCCTTAACGTTAAAAATTTACGGGAGCATGTCGTATTCGTCTTCACCCACTGGAAAGGTGCACTGTGTTTCGCACAACAGTTAAATCCTCTAAACCGTACACTTTACGGTCAGATTTAATTCATCACGAATTTCTTAATTGTAAGATTAGCTTTACGAATTGTCGGAAGGCTTATTTTTTAAATGGACTTCGGTCTCAGTTAGCGAGAACATTTTTCAGATTTCTTTATTTATATTAAAATATCTTTGTGGAACTCATCTTCACAAAAAATTAAAAATTGATCCAAAGATTTTAAACTCACTTGATAGAATCAAATGAATTATTTTGTTCATAAATGTTCATCGTGACTATTTTACCAATTAATAACATCAAAAAATTAAAAAAAATCACAATTAAAATATAGGGAAAATTAAAAACAATGTTACAATAAATTATTTTATTAATAAAAAACAAATGACTAATAAATACATTCGACCATCAAATAAATATACAAAATCAAGCAACCAACATCGCAGCACTTGTACTTTGGTATACATCCGTGTCTTAAAATCGGTAACGGAAAAACGCTCGTGAGACATTCGATTCGAATAGTGTCGTTTCTCCGGGGCACCTGACGAGGGACCAATTTCCCCGCAAGGTTACGTGCTCTCCATGCTTGCTACTGTATTCGCGTCATTTGGTTTAAAATTTTCTTGTTTTTACATCATTGACAAATATCAAGATTTAATAATTTGTTGCACTTCCAGAGTTGGCGGAGGATGTAGAGGACGAAGAGGACGAAGAGCTGGAGGCGCCGTATCCATTGTTGTTACTGCTTGGGGCGTAATAACTGTAGGCCAAATTTTGAGGTTCGATGCTGTTGCTGGAGGTCCAGACTCGCGAATAAGGTCCGTTTCCGTCCCATGTGTTCGCTGCTGGGTCGTAGCTCGAAGTTGTCGATGGTAGTGGGGGTGCGCCATAGGCGGGGACTGGATCCATAGTCATACCTAAAATAACAAAAAATCAAACATTTTAATAAAATTGTCATTTAATTTGAGTATAATCATTATTAATATTATTATCAAAATTAGGATTGAAATTTAATTTATTTAAAAATCAATGTGGTGATTTTTATATTATTATTTTGATAATAATTTTATCAGAATTATCATATATTTTTCTTATTTTGATATTGATTTTACCATAATATTTTCAGATTACTCATTATTTTACTAATCTTATGTATTTCGCATAAACTAATCAAAGTTTCTTATTATTACTATGACTATCAGCTTGATTACAAAAAATTGAATTGAATGTTATATTTTTTTGGCTTACCAGGAGGTGGCATCATGCCTCCCTTTTTGAAGAACTGCATGGCAACAAAAACGATGACAACAAGAAGAGCAAGTTTGGACATGATAAGAGCCTTCATAGCCTTGATGCCAATCAAAGCAACCAAGATTGGCATAAGAGCCTTGAGCTTGAGCTTAAGGATGAGCAGCAGTGGGAGGAGGAGCTTCTTTTTCAAAAGGCCTCGAGCCTGGTTGGAGACCTGGTCGCCGGCAAAGTCGATGTCGAGGTCGGTCAAACTTCTGCTGGGTCTGTACTTGAGACTCGCATCAACAAAAGGCAGCTGCACGCCATAGTCGAAACTTCGGAAGTACTTGAACGTCCTGGAGATGACAGCCTCGTCGATGGTCTCGAGGGACCTGGCGTCCGTGGTGGTTCCCAGCTGGGCATCGAGGTGGTGCAGCAGCTGGTGTTTCATACAACCGGTCCAGGAGTCGGCGGAGGCACAGTTGTTGAGCGAGTGAGTTAAAAAGTCCGCCGACGATAAGGTCACTGTAGCCAGGAGGCCTACCACTGTTATCAGACGCATGTTCACCGTCTGTGACTTTTCCTTGGAACCAAAAGCTCGGCCACGTGGTCGCGGATTTCGTACTCGCCGATACACGCGAATGTATGAGACACAATCGGCGATCGAACTGCAACTGACAGAGGAGTGGCATGCCCCTTTTATTTAATTTGCCCTGGTGAATCTATGTTATTCGGTCGTGCATGTCAGGAATTGTCGATCGAAGGAAAATCATATCGAAATTTCACTCACGATGGAGTGACGCTGTGGAGGACGCAGGGTTCGGCTACGGTGTACACCATGGCATGTGATGTACGCACGGGAAACGGAACTTGCCGTTTTTGTTGGTGTGGGTCTTTGGTATGTGATGAGCCTAAATTCTTCCCGACAACTGTACTGATATCTGATGCATACGTTAATCCGAAGAATAGAAATAGATTCGAAAATAACAAGCCATGGTTAAAAGGGTCATGTATTGTCTGCGTATTCATTTTAGATTCACGATATTTTATTTCTAGCAAATCGTATCTTGATAATGTATTTAAAGAGTTTGTTATTATTTTTATAGGGTCGATATTATTTTTTTATGAGGGACAGTTTTTTCATTTTAAACTTGGTTCTGAAAATGTTACGTGAAATTTGAATTCTATTTTTTTTTTTTTCCTCTTTGAGTTTGATGTATATATCAAACTCGAAATTTAATATAGCAAATTGTCAATTATAAGACGTTATCAAGTTTTGTCTTATTGGAATGGAAATTAAAAATATTCTCGGATGAGTTAAAAAAAACATTTTTCATCCATTTTTGGAAGATAGACTTTTTGTAAAATTTGCATAAAATAATTCTGGTTGTTCTAATTGAAAGATGATTATTTGAAAGATTATACTATTTCATTCAGAAAAAATAAGGCATGAAAATTCTTAATTGTTTGCGATTGATAAAATATTCACAAAAAAATTGGAAAAGGTAGTTTGAAAAAATAAATGAATGATGATAATTTAAGAATAATTTTGTAGGAACTATTTATATTGAATCTTAAATATAAGAATCATGACGCAGAGTACCGTTTGTTAATTGATGTGTAGAAATGAGAAATCATAAACCTTCATATACAAATTGCAGGATACATGCTCGGAGCAACGTAGTAAAACTTTCGTTTTCTCATAAAATATCAAGTCAGGACATACATTTTCTAGTAAACGGATGATGAGCTTGCTTGAATACTAAATCGACAGAAGTACTAATGTTAAAATCGTTTGTGATTGTTTCAGCTATAAAAGGAATTTCCGTTTCGGCCCTCGATAGGCTGAATTTCAAACGACTAGGATAACATGTACGTACAATTCTAAAGTCACAATCTCTCAATTTCCAAAAAAAATATATATATATTTCATAAAATTTATAACATTTTTCATAATTTTTCAAATTTCTGTATTCAGTCAAAGGTCTAACAATTCACCTTTTTTTGTTTATAACTACTTTGTTCAAATCATCATAATTTTCAACAAATTTTTGAACTTTTTATTTACATTTCAATTATTTTATAATTGTAACATTTTTTAATAATTCTTTATCATATAATTAAAGGGGTCAAATAAAGTAATGGGACAACTGCTCGAACAGTCTTAATTAAAAAAATTATTAGAATATACTCAAGTAGCCAAATTGTTCTTTAGATCATTACGAACAATTTAGCTACCCAAAGTAGATCGAAATAAACAATTTCCTCTATACTTTTTCAAATTGAAAAAAATACTATTCGAGGACTAGTTCTATTACTGAATTTCGGCCCTTCAATTTATAATACAGTTACAATTATTATATAATTTATGATATAATTTTCATCATAAATTTTATTTAAAATAAATTTTCATTGTTCGAAAAGCATAATTGAATTCAATTTTGCATTATAATTCCTTCAACAGTAAATTAATAGTTTAGTAGAAATTAATAATTTAAAACTTGCTTCACAAAAAATTGCAATGAAATAAATTGATGATGCATATAAAAGTTTAGTATCAAAAAAATATTCGTAAGTCGTTGAATTGTTATTACTTTTTGTAGATGTTTCTAAAGTGTGTGCATATGCAAAACTAGTTTCATTTTTTATCTTCTTAATGAACATCGAGTTGATGATGTTGACTCATCTTATACATGACGCAGCAGGCGCGATTCCTAAATTGATCAGATTCAAGTAACTTTCTGCTCTGCGAAACGTGATGATTTCCAAATTGCTGTCACTGAAATATAAATGTGAATACTTTTTTCTTTTACCCCATTATTGATTTTAAAAAACGATAAAAAAACACATTCTCATTTCCGTTGGGTAACTAACTAAACAAGCAAATTTATAATATATACATTTACAAAAAATATTATTCAACACAAAATCAAATGTGAAAAAAAACTAAATGGTTAACAAAAATAATCATGTAAATAATGAATAATATAACGATAATAATATTTATAATAATAAAAACAATATATAATTAAATATATTTATTATTAAAACTGCATTCAAATAAAAAGCAATGATTGTTTTTTGTATTCTAGTTTTTATAAATCGACTGAAACAATTGATGAAACATCAATAAAACACAACACTTGCGAAATTAATAATCAATTTTTATTGCCAAAACTTGGACGTAATTTGCTCCACTGATTGCCACAAATTGTAATAAATATACAACCGAAAAATAAATAAAAATCTGTTATTGCAATCGGGTAAAAAAAGTGGATCACTTATTTTACAGCCACCGCGACAAGCGGTTTATTAATTTACATAAATAAATTATCAACTAGTATTTTACAGAGCGTCAGTCGCAAAATCTCCTTAAGGCTTTTGTGCCGAGTACGCGAGATCGTGGGACACTATGCTGGGCTCGTCCTGGAAGGATCTGAACCGATTCTGGTACTCCCAGGGTCCGTGGGCAGCGATGGGCGCGGCGTGACTATCAGCAGCAATCTTTTTGCAAAGTTGGAAGATAGCCAGACCGACGGAAACCACAAAACTGAAGAAGGACAGTTGAAGGGCGTTCCAGGCCTTCAATCCAAGCACACCAATGGCGAGGGGGATGAGGGTCAGGGCCTTGAGCAAAACGAACACCAAGATTGGGATGATGACTTTCTTCAGTTTCGACTTGCGCGCCTCCTCAACAGCTCGACCTTGTCCGAACTTGACGTCGAAGCTCAGCTGGTCGTCTTCAAGGTTTCTGGCACTGACTTTGACCGAGGTTTCAAGTGGCAACTTGAAGGTGACGTCGTGCGATGTCAGATAAGCTTGTGCGTTATCTAAGAAACTGCCTTCGCTACGGGCTGATACCTCGTCGACCGGGTATGAGTTGCGAGTCACTTCCACTGTTTCTGACACCTATAAATTTTCATCAGATAAGCTTATAAAAAGTAGTGCATGCAAATAGGGAAGAAAAATATTTTTGCCAAAAAGAAGATTTATAGATGAAATTAAAATTGAAAGATTATGAAAATTATATCAAACAGAATAAGAAGGTATCTAAAAGATGGGAAAATAAAAAATTTAGTTTCGAAGATGAAATTAAATTTAATACAACGAAAGAAAAATATTTAAAAGATAAAAAAATAAAAATTGTTTGTTTTTTTAGATGAATGATGTACCTTAAAGTTGTCTTTGCGGAAGATTTGGTCCAGGAGGTTGAGCACTTTGAACTTCATGCAGGAGATCTCGTCGTTTTTGCGGGCACATTCGATTTTTGTCTGGTCCATCATGGAGTCCATGCTGGTGCCCTTCCAGAATTCATTTTTGGCTGGTTGCGCGGCTGCCAAGGCGATAAAGCAACACAAAACGAGAACCTTCATCTTTGGTAGTTTGAATTTGATCCGACCTTGGAACTGCGACGACAAGCCGAAGACTGATAACGTTCGAGTCGGGTTGATGGCTATTTATATGAGAACCTATTGTCGCACTCGAATTGTCCCGATGTGACATGCATGTCCCTACCACATGCACAATTTTCTTTTCGTTCGGTATGGTATTCGATTATTGAGGCCTCGCAGGATGCATGTCGCGACTTACTAATGAGAGCGATGGTACCGAACGATGAGCCGCAAAGTTAGCACAACACAAACTCTATCGAACCCTACACGCGCCACGAATCGCAATCGGCTGTTCAGGTCGCTTTACCTGACAAGTGAAAGAGGATTTTGCCTAGAGATAATGCGAGTTTTCTTTATGAATTCAACATTTTTTTTATTGCAATTTCGCTCCATAAAACACTGATTTCGATATTCCGGTGTTGACAATTTTCAAACCGGATTTGACCGGTCGAAGAACAGCAACAAAAAAAAAGGATTAGGGTTGGTGGGGTAATATTGACATGGGGGATAATGTGTGACATTGATAAAATGAAAACTCATCTTTTAAATCTCATTTTATCTTTTTGGAACAATTTTTAGTTATATAAAATACAAATTTTATCTGTATCATAAATATCCTATCTACCTTCAAAAATTAATACGAAAAGAACCTTGTAATTTCATTGTTCTAAACGATTTTCTTAGTCAAATCAGTGATATACTATGTTGAAAAATATCTAAATACTTTGTTTTAGGGAGGCTGAAATATACTTTTAGCGTTATAGTCGAAAAAATTTATGACATTTAAAAATCGTTATGTGGATATGAAAAGTTAAGATAGGTGCAGTAAGAATTAGATTTTTCAAATGATGATATTAATTTCGATATTTTACAATTAATTCTGTAGTAAGCTATTAAATTTTATGCGATCAATCTTACAATATCACTTTTAAAATGTAAATCCGCGAATTAAAAATGATTTGTTTTTGGAAAATCAGAATTTGTTTGCAGTTGAACCATATTCAACCATGCTTTATTTATGATAAATAATTTGGCAAAGCATAAAGAAATTTTACAAACTCAAATTCGAGTTTGTAAAATGCATTTTCAGAAATGTAGATATGGATCACTATTCCGATGTATGAATTTTATTTTGAACATACGCTTGCACTTTTTTTATATTGTTCCGAGAGTTGAAACGACTTGAAATTTTGTACACTTGTCGGTCATGATCAGATCTGCTCTGATAAAAATTGGCAAGGCTGCGAAATCGAACCAATTGTGTGTACGAATTTTCAATGCGCACCGGGCGAACTGCATCTGAGATACCCTTTGACCTTTTTTTTGATAATGTTCCGAGAGTTGAATCGGCTTTATGGGATGGGATCCCATATAATCCTATAAAATCCCACAAGATCCCATACAATCCCATAAAACCCCACAAGATCCCATAAAAATGTCTGAAAAAATGTCTCTCGAAATGTCGGACGCAGCGGCGATAATTTTTTTATTATAGGTAGATAAAAAAGCATCCTTTTTTAAAAATGAATATCCACATTTGAGTAATTCACCTTTACAACTTTTTCATTCATCTTAATCTTTTATAATCTCTCAGGGCTTTTTTTATTAGTTTTTAAAATAAAAACAAACAAATAGGGAAGTTTTAACGTTATCACAACTACCGTTTACCGGCACGTTTTAATTACTGAGTAAATAAAAAAGTTGCACATGCTTATGTTTACAAATTGTTTATGTTTGTAACGTACAACATGCTTAAAACTTGTTTGAAACTTGTTTCAACTTTATTATTCAATGAAATGACAATGAAAAAGTTTCGATTTGATTGGAATGTCGTATGACTTATCTTTGAAGAAATGAAAGTGTTTATTATTCCGCATTGATACTTTAATATAACTGTATGCATCGCTTTATCTGCTCTTCTTGCATACCTTGATTAATTTTATTACACGTAATTAGGAAACTGGAACACCATGCCAATTTCATTTTGATATAAAATCAAAAAACAAAAAATTTGTTTTTGCAATTTTTTGTAATAATTTAAGAAAATGTTTTGTACATTTGGTTCATCTATTTTATTTTTCATCCCAGAGAAATCACAATTTTTTCACGTACTAAAAACTATTTCATTTTTTATCATCGATGATTTTTTTTTTTTCATTTTTCATACTTTTATTATCATTTTTGAATATTAAATAAAATTTATTTTCTATTTTTTTGTTCTTGTAAAATTCGTTTGTTACAAATTTTTATGATATTTTAATCAACCAAAGAAATGAAAATGAGTTGTATAATTACACAGCAAAAAATAACGTTCATCAAAACCAGAGATATGTAAATAAGAAAAAATCATGATATTTATAATGACGTAAGAAGTCGAAAAGACAAAAATGAATGTCAAAAAATGTATACGACAAAACTGGTGCACAAATATTCGACCTGTGAACCGGAAACCTCATATTTCATCGAGAGAACTATGTCATCGAGTTGTTCGTTTATTCATAACACGTTGATGACTCTCCATAACATTACGTTCGTCCTGCAACTTTTTCGCATTGAACTTTTAAGTGGATTACGATTCCTCGAAGTGTCGGGCGATATCCCAGCTTTATATTTCTCGCTTACGAATTCCAACTGCATTGTTCAACTACACTTTTCACATTTACAATTTTCAATTAATGCCTTTAATAAATCAAAAATAACCTAAAAAATATAAAAAAAATTAATTATCTTTCCGCGACTCTTTTGAACGTATACATTTTTCAAAGCACAGAGTAGGATAGATGTCACGCACAGAGTGTGCCGGGCTGTCAACTCGTTTTTTCTGAACTCACCGCTCGACGTAACGCATAATTTAATATTACGCGGACGTAAAATTATGCGGCGTCACAGCGAACTGGAGTAGTCATTTCTGAGAACTTTTTCTTTCAGACGTACTGTATGGAACTAAACGACCAGCACTCGAACAATTACCTCATTCAATAAAACCAATTCAGGATGTTGTCTTTTCATTTCCCCCTATAATTTTCCGTCCACGTAATGTCAACCTTTCAGCTCGACTAAATTGACAATTCACAAGCATTTTCAATCAACCAATTAGGGAACCAAAAATGAAACCAAATTTTATTTTTACAAAATTTTATTATTTCAACAACAGTTTCGTCGATTGAATAAATTAATAAATAAATTAGTTCGGTGATCGCCGTCAATTTTCACAATTTTTTAAACAATCTTTTATTTTCGGTATCCTCTATAGGGTCCGGTTGGCGACGTTTCCCAGTGGGCTGGAGTTTCAACAGGTGGATGACCGTAATGGACCACTTCGTAGGCGACCTTTGGTTTGGTCAGTTTGAAGATCAGCAGAGCTCCACTAAGGACAATGGAAAGCAGACCCAACGTCAATGCCTTCCAAGTTTTAAGTGCAATCAGAGCGAGAGCAAGTGGTACGATCGCGGTGGCCTTAAACTTGAGACCCAACAGGAAAGGAATCACAACCTTCTTGACGAAACCCCGACCTGGAAGCAGAAAATTGCACTCACTCACTGCTAATTACGTCTGATTGACGTCTGTAAAAAAGTGAAACTGCAGTTGCGAAAACGCGAGCCAGGTTGCACAACGAAAACACGTTGCATGACCTTCACTTTACCTTGACCGTTGGGACTATCTGTGAGAGGGACGCTGACGGTTCTAGGCACGCTGTCGATCAGTGACCTGGGCACGATGTCCGATCGGGCGATCGTTTCCGGTAACTTCGCTTCGACGTAGTGGCTGGCGAGGTAGTCGTCGAGTTTCTCCAACATCATCGACCTGAGAAGATGCACTCGAGATTTGTCGAGCGGTCCCTGGGACGGATAAAAATCATCGACGTTGTCCTCGGTTTTGAACGACCTCACGATCGTCAGGTCCTCCGTGATTGGCACTCTCTCACGTTTCATTGCGTCGCTCAAATATGACAAGAATTTTGGCTTCGCGCACGAGAGCATAGAAGAGGATTCTGCGCAGCTGAAAAATTGATTTTGTTTCTGAATTTTATCCAATTTGTTTCATATTTTCTATTTTTAATTTGTAATGTTTTTTATTTTTTATTTTTTTTTTGGTTGTTTGTTTTGTTGGTTTGACGATTTTTTGTTTTGATTTCTGTTTTTTATTATTTACTCACGTGTAATAAATATTTTGCAGGGTCTCCGCGGTAGTTTTGACATCCTGTGCGCCAACCATGACAGCCCCGAGGGCCAACAAAGTGGCAAAGACAATTTTCATGGCGGGACCACTGTTGGATCGAATCCTGAAGCTAAGAACCGAATGCACAATTCAAACAACGACGACTCGGTTTTATACTCGGAAGCTTTGTGCGTTTCGTGAATTTTGATTAGGAACGTGCTATCACCCAATGAAAGCAAGGTGCGATAATCTAGGGTGACAATGTCCCAGCGGTATGGTATAAATGCGCTTTGCACATTTGGTTTACGGTCTTTTGGGTTGGCACAAACAAATCCGTGTGAACATCATGGTGTCAATCAAGTTTTCAAATTTAAATCTTTTAAGGGTGGCTTGGAATTTTCGGTGGATGAAAAACCAAACAGTATTGTTTTGATTTTGTTATCGATTAGCAGAAAAGTATGGCTGATAAGAAAAAATTTTGAGACTGAAAATGTTTTCGGTAAGAAGCTGTTATAAAAAAGGTAATCATTTTAATTGAAAATATTAATTTTGTACGAATTTAACTGAAATAAATGGTCATAAAAATATTGCTTTTTTTTAATGAAAATTCATTTATAAAAAAATTTTCTATTGCAAAATTTACTAAATTGTTTTCTTAAAAATTATTATAAATTATATATGATATATATTGTATATATCAAAAAATTATAAAAAAATTTCGAAACAAAAAAAATAAAAATAAAAATACACTTTCTATTGTGCATTAATTATCGACATGACTTTTGAAATAACTTGTAATTTTCCTTTCAATTTTACTTTTTCAGTCCTAATTTCATTTAAATTCTCATAGTTTTTGTTGCGAAATTGGTACCTGTGTGAACCACCTGATATTTTGGAAGTCACTTTTAACAATTCATTGATTCATTTTTAAATTTTGGAATAGAAAATTTTTTTATTAATGAATTTTCAATAAAAAAATCAATATTTTTATGACCATTTATTTCAGTTAAATTCATACAAAATTTATAATAATTTTGAAGAAAACAATTTTGTTGGAAACAATATTAAAATGGTATAAAAAGATTGATGATCGTTACCGAGGTTATAACTGTCTTGAAATCTTGAAATAATGTACATAACTAGTTCATAAATCGCAAATCATTATGATTACGTTTGAAAAATTGAAAGGCGTAAAGTTTGTTTAAAATTGTTTCACAATCTCGGCTATAACATTGACTGGTCTCAATGCTACAGCTGAGATGTTGATATTGAAATAAAAAATTCAAATGTTTTTGTTATGATGCATTAATTTTTCTGTACAAAACCTAATTATAGACTACGCTGGGGGTACCGTTACAGAATCTTATATGAACCGAACGTCACACCAATTTTTTTTTCTACTCACAGAATGACTCACATAACGATTAATTTTAAAGTCCCATTTATCATTTTTGTAAACAAACCGTTTCTCCACTTTGATGAATTTTGACAGAAATTATTGTGTCTGTTAAAAGTTTGAAATTCAACGATAAGAAGAGACAATGCGGAAAAAATTACATCCCATCATACAGTCACTTACCGTAATTCGAAAGTTTTCTCACATAACTTGAAATATGTTTGTGGCTCCATTCAGTTGCAAATTTGCACGTACCAGAAACTTGGAATTCATTCATCGAAATTGAAATAAAAACATGCCCAGTTTCAATGATATAAAAAAAGATGATACAATTTCAGCATAACAAAATTACAAACTTGTAATGAATCAAATTAGAGAGGAACAAAAACAAACGTTGGAGAGATAGAATGTCTGACTAAAAACTCGAGCGTAAAATAATTAGAGAATTATTTAATCAGGCATTATTCGTTGCGCTGAAAATCCGCTGTAAAAAAAGACCTTAGAATTCAGTAACGGTAGTGAACAATAAATAATCTGCAGAACCTCAAGAGATACTCAGCGAGCGTATAGTGTGAAAAATGTATGCCTCAACATAATACGATACTTTCAATGCCATGTTTATCTTCAATTTTAGCGAAATAAATAAATAAAAAATAAATTGCGATCAATTTGAAGGATAGACATTATTCCCACAATAAAAAGAATGCAACTTAAATAAATCAAACTCTCAGCTATGTTCTGTTCTATGCAAACTATATTTTTATCTTAAAAATGCAGTGACTTATGATAAAGAAAAGAAAAATTCAAACAATTCTCAGATCGTGAGATGATCTAGGAAAAAGTAGGAAACGAAAAAAAGAGACATGAGTAATCGTAATAAAGTTTATTTTACAAGAAATAACAGTAAACACGCAAGGTCTCAAAAATATATTTTCGAAAGCGATTTCGGTCGTACATACAAATCAACTCCCACTTTCCCCGCATTCAGACAACTTAACTGAAAACAATTCTTGCATATGGCATTCGAGTGCAAATAAATAATACAAAAAAACACAACAACTAGCCTAAACGTAAAGTAACTAACTATGACAATAAATTAGACTTCCATCGAAGTGAAAATAATTGATCAATGATGAATATTAATATTAATCAATAAGCTGAGCTAAAATTTAAGATTGTGCTCTAGCCAACATGTGTAACTGATCAAGCTTATTAACTAATATTACATTTTAATTGCCTTGTGATTCTGTCGGTCAAAGATCTTCAGTCTTTTTTAAATTCAAAATTCAATTCCATATCATATATAAAATTATGAATACACAATATATTATATTTAATATAATATATCACAAATTTTAAATGTAAAAATCAAATGTAACGTTTGAAATAAAAAACCGATCTCTGACCAATAGATCATCGTTCGCAGAAGCTCGTGTTATATTAATGTTTTTGATTCCAAGTTTTACAGTTTATTAGCACACGGGTAACTTTTTTCACAATCCCCACGATCCTGTCCTAATCTGGCTGCACTCACATATAAGTGAAATCTTTGGCTGGATTCAGTAGGAGGGTTTCTGGTTGGTAGATCATGACTGTCTCTGAAAATGACAAAAAAGCAAAAAAAGTCTCAGTAATTTGACCACAACGAAACAGAAGCAACTTTCAAAATCCATTCAACACGAATAAAAAAACATCTATCAAGCGATTTAAAACGCATTCCTTGAAAATTCATTGAAATAAGAAGCACAATGAAGAGTACACAAAACCACGACCAGGCAACGCATTGGAAAAGGCAGCAACAATTGCTTAATAAATTTATACCGCGAACTAATGCTTTCTGAAGTTTGAGTTAAAAAAACGTATTTATGTCCGTTACTTCGAAATACCAATCTAACATTCATCTAGTTGGATCGGTTTTGAACCGATCTTCCGTTACTGGCTGTAGGCGCATCGTAAATATAAAAGCCCGGATTATAATTTCCCCAAGGCCAGAGACGAGAAAACAAGCCGTGAAAAAAAAGTCCGTCCAAAAAACAATGAAAAGTCCAGACAAGAGATGAAGCAAGTAAGTCGAACTGCGAGCAAAAAGTGCGACAGACGGAGAATCGCGGTGACCTGATTGGCTTAACCCATTTAAACATTTATATATGTAGCTTATATGTCTGACATATATGCCATCATACATAGTACATTATGCAAACATTTGTTATATATGCTCGCATACATGTTGTCCATCACCATATATGTTCACATATATGTCACCACCTATAAAACATGTGGCAGCAATTTATGTTTCATATATGAACATGTATAAATGTATGATACAGATATATATACTTCCAAACATATATGTCACATGTTTGTTTTTACCAGAAATCCTTGCGTACCTTGATAATTCGTTGGACACGACATTGCTGGTCGGCGAGTATCCCAGAGGGTCTCTGTAGACCTTACAAACAATCGACACCTTGCAGCCCTCGTCAACGATGCCCATCTGGAGGAAAATCTCGTCAAGTCGCTGCACGATGGGGCCGAAATAATCGTCGTCATAAACCTGTTTCGGCAATTTTTTTCCGGGTATCCTGGCGATGGTGACCTGCGGTTTGACTACAGTCGCGATCACCTTGGGCACAGGTGTGATCATGGTGGGGTTCGGCCTGATTCCAGAGGCGCCAGCGACGCTAACCGCAGGACTGCTAAAATCCGAACCCCTCCGACTGACTTTGTCAGGGGCGTAGGCAGAGTAGGCCAAATTGTGGGCTAGGGGGGAGGGGGGTTTGTAACCCCCGTAAGGTCCTGGGTAGACAGGTCCTATTGGCTCGTCATATGGTTCCTCGTTGGGTTCGATACCCCATTCCCTCAATTCCTCGATGTCCTTGCGGTACTGAACGCCGGGATGGGCGTAGTCGTAACCGTCGAACTCCTCGTAGGGCGCGTGGTGGATTGGAGGAGGATGAACTGGGGTCACCGCTGGAACTGGCACCGGTACCGGCACGTGGTGATGGTGGTGCGCAATCTGAAAGGTCAATGTAGGTCGTTATGACAATAAATCAAACGAATCAATCAATTTGAAACTGGTTGGATTTTTGTCGTTTGTTCTTTTTCTGTTGGTTGTTTTGGGTTGTGGAATAATTAATATTTCTGGGATGACAGAGTTGGAATGTACGCTGCAGGATGCAATTAAGTGCATTAAACAGAGAGGAGTGAATTTAGGTGATAAGTATTGAAGGCTGCCCGTTAGTGATTGCGGGGATCTCGGAGAATTTTGTCTGAGACCAGTTTGGAAAAGATTTTAAGTAGGTTTTTAATGAATAGTATGATAAGTAAAATGTAATAATACTTTGAAAAAAAAAATGTTCAAAGCAAAATTTAAAGTTTTGAAGTGAAATTTCGAGCTGAAACTCTGATTATAAATGTAAAATTTGGAGTAAAATTTTAAAGTAAAATTACAAACGTACAATTTCAAAGTAGAATAACAAAAGCAAAATTTCAAAATAAACCTTTAGAGTACATTTTCAAAAGACAATTTCAAAGTCAAATCTCAAAGTAATAATTTGAAATAATGTTACAAAATTTGATTTCAAAGTAATATTCAGAAGTAAAATAACCCAATGTAAAACCACAAACAGAAATTGTCATGATAAAATTACAAAAACAATACTTTAAATGAGAACTCCCGAGTAAAAAATTTCCAATTGAAATTCCTGTGTGTAATGTTCAAAATCTAAAAAAAAATTATTAACAATTCAAGTTGTTCCCTATTTCTAAACCCGGCGAACGTACCTGGTGATGATGATGGTGATGTTTGGTAGAGCTATAATAGCTTGAGCAGAGCTTGAACACGTGCGCGAAGGCTGGCACGAAAAAGAGCAGCAGCTTGAGGAACAGCTTCTTGGCGGTGCCGACACCAAAAAGAAACGGTATCACGAACATGAACTTCACCTTGATGAGCTTGATGATCAGCATCGCAGCAAGAAAACTCATGAGCAATTTGTTCTGTATAAATTTGCCTGCAAATTCAAAAGCCTTATACAACAACCGCCCATCTCAATCTAACGAAAAAAAAAAAAAAAAAAAAACAACAACAACTTGAAACAACCGTACGTATTTTCTTGAAGATCCGTCCCTGGCTCTGCACATCCTTCTGTCCAAAATCGACTCTGATGAGGGCGCCACTATCGTCGATCTCCCTGGGACTGATCTTCAGATTGGCACCTTCGAAGAAGAATTCCGGTAGCTGCACCTCATAATCCCGAGTGGCTAAAAACTTAACAGTCTTCTCTCTCAACGAAGACGTGATTTCCTCGAGGGGTGTAAGCTGTTCGTGTTCGAAGCCCCTGTCCTCGCCGTTGGGCCGGCAGTCTGACCTCGAATCGTCAATGACATTGTCATCTAAACTGTCACGGTCGCAGTGCTGATACTGGAGCTGGTTTTTGCGCAGCACCAGTCCGTCGAAAACCGTGATGTTGTCCCGCTCGATGAACGCGTTGTCGAGATAAGTGTAGGCGTTCTTCTGGATGCACGAGAAGCTCACGCGCTTCTTGCAGTCGCGCAGGAGTCCGTGCCAAAGTTCGTTGCCGGTCTCGTTGCCGATGAAATTTTGCAGGTTGAAGATCCTCGTGAACTTGGTGTAATTGAGGAAGCTCGCTTGGGTCCCACCGAGCACCAGAAGCACCATCAGAACCGTCGCGAGTCGTGACATTTTTGGCCGTCTGAATCGGGCTTGTGTGAGTGCAAAAACGCGGCCCCTCCTACGGGCATGACCACTCGGTGTCCGCCTGACACGAGTTCACAAAAACCGACCTCGCATCGCACACGCCGGGCCTTCTGTCACCGGTGGCTCGCGCACACAAACATCTGACCCCTACAATCTCCCGTTGAAAACTAAAGCTCCTCCGGTATCTACGAACCCAGCCGCCAAGTGTGTCAAAGAGTCTCCTACTCCTGCTCCGAACATCCGCGGAAGGTCATTATCGTCCACTCCTCTGTCTCTCTCTCTTCTTCGATTCCAACCTCTCGAATCCACCTCTCGCTTGCACGCTGGTTCAGTTTTCAGTTTTCGCTTGCGTTTATATGTTTCATGTACCCAACTCTCGTTCACTGTCCTCTTTCGGATTCCTCGTTTCTTTTCATGCTCCTTTGAGTGCCCAACGACACAGGTGTAAACGATACACAATCGTTGCCTTCTGCGTCACTTGATTTTTTTTTCTTTTCTTTTTCTTACTCCTTTCCGAGGATCGGACAAAAAGAGGATCCTGGACGTGACATTTTTCTCCACATTTTTGGGGACACGTTTTTCTTTAATTGTCGGCAAAGCAATTATGACGAATAACCTGACTCCTTTCGGCGAGGCAAACTGTGCCTCGAAACGTCACTCGACACGTGCCTCGACGTCGCGCAAAAACACTTATAAACTAAATTCATGTTATTTAGCTAAAATGCAACCGCTACGAGCGCTGAATTTGATGCGATGCACCCGAGTTATACTAAGTGTAGAGAAATTATAAAGAATGAATTAAAGAGCGTGGAATTTTATTATCCTTTTTTTTGCGTCGCAATTCTTACGGTTTCTTTCGTCACGTTTATGTGAAAAGTTAATTTTCATGATTTTGTTCTTACATCTTTGACAATTGGTTATTATATATATTCTTCTAGATATGTTTCTATGTTTCTTCATAAAATTTATTCTTCATCCATGTCAGAAGAAACAAATATTTGTAGAAAGTTTATTTTTGACAGACACGAAGAAGTGAAAAGGAGAACGAACAAAAAAAATGGTAACAAAAAAGATGCTGTCAGTTCGGTCTCGCGAATTCCAATTGGTAATGAATGAGTTATCGATAATCGTTATGCTAATGATTTCGGACGGGAACAGAGGTGTCAATTGTTTGAAAATCGAGGCAACGATTCGAAAGTGCTCTACTCATATTTGTACGAACGCCTAACGGTATTATCGCATATCGATATAATTGCGTTCGAGCATCTGAAACCATGTGGACAAAACCTGGCCGGGTTTCAAAATTAGCGTTCCAAGTCCAAGCCGATTGACTGTTCATTCTTTGAGGTCGCCTGTCTCAAACGTTATTCAAATGTGATGTAAACATTTATAATTAAATTCCGGAAAATAATACTTTTAACGGTAAACATTGACCACGAATTATTACGTGGATGCATGTATTTAACATTGAGAACGGAATGGCGAGAATGAATCCTGAATCACGAATTTCAACTAAAAGTGGAATTTAAATGGGAATATAATAATACGACTCTGTAAATTAGCCAGCATCATTTTGAAAGTAAAAATTAAAACAAAATTGAATATTTAAAGAATTCTGATTCATAACCTGATTTGTAACAGCGTGGTTTCAGGACCAATGATTTTTTTTTTTTGTTTTGGAAATAAATGTTTATGAAAAAATATTAAGGAAATTTTAAAAGCTGAATTATAAAAATAACATTTCAAAGTAAACTTTTTGTGTGAGATTATTAGAACCTAAAAATTTTTTATGTTTCATGTTTTTTGTATTTATAAAGAACAGACAACAAATTAGAATTACAAACGTAAATTGTCAAAGTGAAATTTCCAAATTAAACTCCAAGGTAACATTTTCAAAAGTATAAATTGAAAACAAATTTGACAACTTTAAAATTTGGAATCAAAATTCAATCAGATTTAATTTGTAAATCAGAATTCTGATTTACAACCTGATTTGTAACTTTTAAAACAAATATTTGTTTTTATTCTATTTTTTTAAAAACTTCAAAGTCGACTTTTTTCTGTTTATTTGGGAGACAATGTTTATGAAGGAAAATGTTAATACGGCCCATTAGAATCATCCGGGCAATTCCAGGCGGTCGACGAACGGCCGCTCGTCTGAATTTCATTGACCCACAATGGGTAGGTCTGTGGGTAGGTAGGTTGTTGCTTGACCGTCTTACGTGTTCCGTCGCACGCTGCCGAAAAGCGAGCTCTTTTTAATTTCGTATCCTTTCTATTTTTTTGTCTTCGCTCAAATTTTTCCATTATTTTTGCAACTATCAAAATATTCCGCGTTCACTTTCTACAGACTAGTATGTTACGTGAACATCCACCTGCATCAGATGAAAAAGGAGAAAATCTAATAATGATGTGCAATTTTCCAGATGAAGTAATGTTCTCGCCGATGTCAATCACAAATTGAACAAATGCATCTTCTGAAACGCCATAACTCGTTTATATCAATCGGACAAACAACGATGATTCAAAACTTTTTAATTTTAATTGTTACACAACTAGGTTATTGATCTCGTGATTTTCTGGAATTTCAATGAAAAAGATAGAAAGTTATCGGGCTCTCATGTGTTAGGATGATTTAAGTGTTTTTTTCTTCTCGGGCGCCGTTTTAATGATCGTTGTACAAAATTTATTTAATTCGAGAATTGTTTTTAATTTCTAATCAGCGTGAAGGAAATCGGATGTTACACTTAATAGAGAAAAAAAAAATTTTCAATTCCAGAGAAACTGCAAAATTTGAATATACACACTCATTCATAAAATCGACAACTGGATGAATGGATTGAAACCGTTTTCTAATTACTTATTTACATAAATCCGACAACTTTTCTTCCCGTATAATCAGGTTTGATGGAGCGTCCATATTTTTTTTTTCACATTCGCACGATCTCAGGTTCAGGTGCACTGAATGAAATGTTCGTGGAACATCTCCAAAAAAGTGTGAATGAAAATTTTCCCCAACTTCCGCCCGGGGCAGTACATTTTTCACGAAAAGACATTCCGCACGTTCCAATAAACTCATTAATCTCACTTTTCACGTTTTTCTGCAAAAAGTTTCTGGGCACGATATTAATACCGCATCAATGGGCCCCATTGTGACGTGAAATGTGTTGATCTAGGAACGTGTCACTACATAAAAAAGCCGGATCTAATCGTATTTTGAAATTCCGAACAAGTCCGACCGAGTCGTGTTTGAGCATGCGACTAAAATAAGTCGCATGATATATTTTGAGCTACTGAATTTAGCGGGCACAATGGAATACAAACGATTGTATACCTTAATCGTCCCGGACGTCTTTCACAGGTGCAGCAGAACGCTGTAAATTATCTCAAACGTGCTACCTTTTTTACAATCTGCACGTGGTCCATCATTTCGGCGAGTTCAGTCGGTTTTTTTTTAGCGGAAAATGCGTAGAATCAAGTAAACGTGATCGGGAGAAAAAGAACTTGTTTCTTCGCATCCAATTCCAGTAGGAATTTTTGCACGGGGATAATTTATTCGGAAAGATGCAAGTTGAAATTGTTGATTTATTTACAAATTCTCATAATTTCAATAATTCTGATTGTTCGCCGTGAGTTTTCAGACTGACTTTCATTCGACTTTCTTTTACAATTTCGAGGAAAAAATGTTTCTTTTGTACTACTAAATGATGATCTGGAACAAAACCGACAACTATTAGTGCCCGAAGTTTAGTTACCCAACGGAACAATATGTTTACCGGCAGTGTCATAATGTTAAACCGACGAGCACCAAGTAGAATAGAAAGATCTTTCGTAGATCTGTTGACTGTCTGATTGTATACGGCAGCACCAAGGCCTATTACGCCGTCTATTATGTAGAAAACATGAAATTACATCAAATTACTTACGTGCGAAAGTGTTCACTTTTTCACGCGCCGAACAGAGTTGTTTGATGATATTATTTGTGTCGGTGCAAACACAACGTACAACAAAAAAGTGACGAATCAGAGGTGATAAATTTTTCATTTCTCATCGTCGTGTTAAAACTGCCTATATAAATTCAGAAATTTCCAAACTTTTAAAATTGTTCAAAGTGGCACAGAAAAATCTTCAAAAAAAAAAAGAAAAAACCAATTAAAAAAAACAAGATATTTTGTATTTGCAAAGATCAAAAATAATTTTTTGCATAATTTTAATTATTAATAATCAAAAAAAGTGCGATTAATTTATAAAACGTCATTTATAATTTGTCATTTCAATTCAAAACAATCAAATATAAAAAAATTTATATGGAATATAAAAAATTTATTACAAAAAAAAATGTAATGAAATTAATTTTTGTAACTTGTGATTTATGATTATGTATCCGTTTCATGACGAGCTATTTATTAGAATAAAGTATCTAGGGGACAAGACGCTTTTCTGCATTAATTTATCGCCTGTCGTAAACGGCGGCATACCGTCTGTGGCCGTGTCAGGGGACAAAGCAACCGAGTCAGCGTGGCCTTCCAGATTCCAACACAGGAAAGTGAACCGATTCCAGATCTGCTGAATTATTTTAGGGCGCATTTTTTTGCGCGAGTGATAAACTTTCTCCGTGATATTCCTGATGGGTCAAGTTCGCTAGACTCTGTGCCACGATGAACGATGACTAGGTTACCTAACGGTGGCCGAAGGAAGTCGTCAAACAAAAACAACTAGACATCGGTTCGCCTCTACGGAAAGCTGCCGAGTCAGTATCACAATTAGCTCTTATGACAATGACTTTCCACAATCAAATCGCGACAGGACTAGCGAAAAAACAAGTGCCACATTTTGTGGGTCAATTTTATGTAAAACAGTAGGACAAAACTTTCTCCGATAAGGCGAATCTTTCTTTGTCAGCGGCAATTGCAACTCGTACAAATTTGCCAATTTGTCATCACTGAATTCCCCTGACTAATTAGCCAGAAGACAGTGAGGGTCTTCTGACTGACGACTAATCAGGTTTTTCAATGAGTGGCAATTTTGAATAAATCATATTGGTGCGTTTAGTTTTAATGCCATAACGGATTTTCTTTTGTGATCGGGTTCGAATGAATTCGGACAAAAAAACTGATTTTTTTGGGTTCGATCTGCCCGGACCCATATTCCTAACGGTGACACAGAAAAAAAAACGACTAAGCTAGGTCAAAATTTAAATTATCCACGTTTCGCTATGGGGCCGTATTTGATGTTCAAACTTGTGACTCAATTAGCCAACAGGTTCGGCTGAGTTATTTGACATCCTTCAAGCCTTGACTTTTAATTGGAAAAATCAAGTTAGATTTTTCAATGAACAGTTATGTTTATAGAGTAGTTGAAAAAAATATTTCCAGCGCATCTTCATCTATTAAATTGCAACGATCAACCCCTTTTCAGTATTTCTAATTTAAAACTTTTCTAACAACCACATATATTTTTACCATTTTCACTTTTTTCAATTAAGGTTTTCATTAAACCTGAAAACACTGCATGTCGAATTGAAAAGATGATCTCGAAAGTTTACAATATAACTGTTTTTGTACACCAAAATATATGATATACTGTTACACTTTCGACCATGACTGATAACGAAATATGGTACACTTTTGGATAACGTAAAAATGTTGCACAATGCCTCACACCGTTTTGCTTGACTAACTTCTGACGATGTATTGTAGAGATGAAAAAATACACGAGTGTCCATTGGAGCTTGACTTCCCGTCATTATGGATCTATTGATTTGTGCCGCATGCCATTGTCAATTGATATTATTAACTTTTCTTTTCTCATAACCGCCTTGTTATAGCTGGATCATTATATGATCATCGACACAACGATGTGACCATAAACATTGTAGCTGGTGCGGTGGAGCGTCCATCCAATAAACTTCTCAAGCGTCACATCTAATTGACTGTGATAATTATTTCATTAGTTAGAATTTCAAATGAAATCTTATACAATGAATAAACATTGATGATTAATTTTTAATTGTAATTAGTAAATCATTTTTTACTGCACTCAAACAGATGTTCTCAATATGAAAATAGCTGCAGAAAATTTTTCCTAAACTTACCGTATCATTATTCAAGTTATTTGTAGGTTATTTTTATGTTAACTTATATTTGGGACAGTCTTATTTGTGATGATAATATAATGTTTGTTTGTACCAGGCATATTTTTTTTATTACACTAACAATTGTTAACGATATTTTTGTTCAATATGATGTGTAACAATGTCATGAATAGTCACATGTGTATTGTCACCAATAACATAACGATATTTTAAAAATGGGAATGGGAATGTGGTAACAGTCACGTGATTACAATCTTGTTGACTATAGACGAATACAATTTTTAGGTTAGAAAAACATGTTATGCTATTGGCGCTATTTGCAAATGAAATCGTCTATAGATGGCGCTGGTGCGATGAAAAAAAATGGCGGATATAACATATTAGTCAAAGTTTAGAGACTCGAAAAAAAGGTTTTTCTCATATAATTTTGCCATGTTTTCTAAAGAATGTTAAAAGACTTTTAACATTTTTTAAAACAATACATCATTTATAGATCAATTAATCTATAATAATTTTGATTGGAATAAATATGTACGTTCATTCTTTCTCTAGCCACCAGGTGACTCCACCATAGTTATGTTGGGACCTGACATGTGGGCGGGACTTAGAAAAAAAAATGACCAGCTTAATATTAATTAAGTATTAATAACAATTTTGGACCATATAACCAAAAAGTGCGTTTTATACGATAAATTTTATTGTTTTATTTTGAAAGATTATTAGATATCTTTTTTACTGTAAAATTTTGTTTAAAAATTTAATTATTTTTGAAAATTTACTATTATAGTAGTTCGATTCAGATGTCGTCTAGTCGATGTCAGATTCCAATATTTGTCAACATATGAAGAAGTGGTACATACAGTCATACAGTATGTCTGTATAAGTAAATCTTGTTTTCAGTGCAGGTTTTGAATAGAACAATATAAATTTTGCATCTGTGATGTATTTCCATTAACTGGTAAAATTGACCAGTGGAAATTCCCAATTAAAAATTGCAAATTGCATGAAGATTGCGTTCGTTTGATTTACAATACTGAATTACTGAACGATAACACAACAGTGCAGAACCGTCAACAGTTATACCATGTTAATGAGCCTGTAAGAAGGCAGGCTCGTGTAACGTAATTGTGGTTTACAGTAAAAGTCGCGCGCGCAGTGTTCAATTGAATTTTCATCGCTGATCAAGTTTTATAGAAGACCAAAACAAAAAGAGCATTGCGTAACCGACCGGGAGACACCATTATTGGAAAATCTAGTTCTCAACGTGAGTTTTTATACTTGTGTCAACGCGATTGCGTGCGGTATAACACATATGGTAACTAAATCATCGAACGTCTTGAGGATTAACATGCCGTTATTTTCATTCAAATAAAATCATATCGCAGACCAAAATTGTGTCTTCGCTATTATGCACATGACATCCATCCAAGTAGGTTAGCGGACTGATTTTCGGATGTCACATCACGTTACTCGTCATCAGTCACAAGATCCAATTAAATTCATAAATAAATAATTACATTCTTTGTAACAAGGAAATAAAATATGACAACACTGAATGATAAAATTTACAATTTTATTCACTATTTTTTCACTTATACAACTAAATAAATAATTTATATTAAATACATAAATATAAATAAAAGACTCTTTATTTGTATGAGTTGTCCTTGGTTTGTCCACTGCTGGGGTTCAATTCCGTTGAGTTCCTATGGAAAAGATTTCTCATTCTGGCAAAATGGTCCATGTTATATTTCTTCACATCGACCTTCCGGTAATTCGTAGGATAAACGTTGTACTTTTCACGCTCGTCTTTCCTTGCTAACCGCTCGTCGGTAAGCTCGTTCTCTTTCTTACCGGCAGAACTTGCGCGGTAATAAGTCATCGTGCGTAGGGGAGCAGTTTCGTTCCATGTGTCGGTCAAGTTCCTTTCTACCTCCCAGGCACCATCTTGGTTCTTCGCGGTCAAGTCGGTATCTACGTTTTCGGGGCCTGTAAGATCTTCAGTCTCGGGGTAATCGTAGTCGTCGGTGACGGATTTTCGTTCGAAGCTGCGGCCCCAGCCTCCGCCTCCGCCTCCACCACCACCGCCGCCACTGTAGTCGTATCCGCCGCCTCCGGATGATGGTGGTCCGTAACTGCTGGGCGGTGGTGCTCCGTAACTATCAATTGGTGGACTGCCGCCTCCGCCTCCGCCTCCACAGCATCCACCTCCGCCACCGCCTCCTTTAGAAACCCAAATTACTTCTTTGGAACCTAAACAAACACAAATATTATGGTTTGGGATTGTTATTATAGTCATCTACAGTCAAAGTTATTACTAAATTCGATTCAAGAAAATTTAATACAGAATAGTTTTTTTTAATACTAATAATTTTTATACATCTATCAACAGTATTGTTATTAAGAAAAAATTCATTTCCATTATTTGTGTATGTTTTAATCAACGTTTCTCTCTCTGAAAATTATTGTATTTGATTGAATTATTATAACGTTCAAAAGTTTCTACTAGAAAATGGCACACTGAAAAAAAAGCTACCTCG